>CM035234.1:54806993-55024057 GCA_020226215.1 Sindora glabra | reverse complement strand
CCAGTTTGCCAGTATGGGCAATTGTTGTAAACAATTTCACTTTTCATTATGCTTTATATGTGCTAATGAATTGGCTGCCAACTTACTTTGAATTGGGTCTTCAACTTAGCCTACAAGATATGGGTTCTTCTAAAATGGTGCCCTATCTGAACATGTTCATATTCTCAAACATTGGTGGTGTAGTCGCTGATCATCTAATTACCAAGAGGATAATGTCTGTCACCAAAAAAATTCTTAAACACCATAGGATTTGTGATTGCCTCTGTTGCTTTGATTGTAATTCCCATTTTCAGAACTTCTAGTGGTGCCGTCTTCTGTTCTTCTGTGGCACTTGGGTTCTTGGCATTGGGAAGAGCTGGGTTCGCAGTGAATCACATGGATGTTGCTCCAAGATATGCTGGAATTGTAATGGGAGTTTCTAATACTGCAGGTACATTAGCTGGCATTGTCGGGGTTGATCTGACTGGCAAGCTTCTTGAAGCTGCCAAGACTGCCAATTCAGATCTAACAACTCCAGAAAGCTGGAAAGCAGTATTTTCCATTCCAGGGTTGCTATGCATTTTTAGTTCTTTAATATTTTTGCAGTTTTCAACTGGGGAACGAGTTTTTGACTGAGGTAGGATTTCTATTGCAGTAGCCACATGGCTCATTTGCTCATCCTGGGAGATTCAATTTTTTATTATTTCTTCAAGTTGGATCTGTCTTACATGGGGAAGGTCATATCCCAGGTTACACAGCCATGAGCATAACATTGATTGTGCTATGTTATGTCTGGAGATCGAACTCCTGATTATTTCCCTAAGTTGTATCATTCTTGGGTAGGCCATTATCATAAAAGCATTGCAAGGGCCCTAATTCTAGGGTCAATAGCTATCAAGAAATGATTCTTACACGTGCTTTACTGCATGAATTAAAATTTATTGTCTAAGTGTACTCTAGAAATATTTTGTATGATTTGACAGTTATGTATTTTTCACATTTATCAATTAATTAGTTTCCAATTGATGGATTGAGTAAAAAGCTGCACTAGATAGGATCTGGCTCAAATTTTCACTTGTCTATTTTCTTCAATTTAGGAGTGATAAAGATACAATTTCTTTTTTTAAATTTACCATTTCAATAAAAAATGATCTCTGTATCTATCTTTCTTCTAGATTTACACTCCATTTTCCATTTTAGAAATTGAAGGATCCGCATTCTATTAGAATATTTGATGATACAATGGATGAACCTTGTTTAAATGACATTCCTTTCACTGTTATATATTGGATGATGCCTAGTATGTATTTTTCCAAAAGCTCTGTACTTGTAGTCTCATAGTTTTTAACGAAGGGCTCAGGTTTCTGAAAAGCAACTAGCCACGCCAGATGCTCAATCTGAAAGAGAGAGAGAGAGAGAGAGAGAGCGCATTATATTCAGTGCAAGTCATGTAATCTTAACCAGTTATAAAGGAACATGTCAATTCTGATTAGCACACTAATGCGTCCTCCCATAATTATTTATTAATACTGTTGTCTTTTTGTGATTGCTTAATTGTGCACAACTTTTTTTTGAGTAAATAATTGTGCGCAACTTGAATATGTGAAGCTTTGTCGAGTGTCTTGCGAGAAGAGGGGGTTTAACCATTGGATACGGGTTCTACTTTCTTTTTCTTATCTCCATATTTTTTATTATTTTGAAAAGATAAATATGCAATTTTTATTTTTTATTCTAGAATCTACTTTTATTTTCTAGTAGTATCTATTATTTCAATACAAAAAATTTATATTTATAAATCTATCTATTTTCTAAAATTACTCTCATTTTCTTAAGAAAAAAGAAAGATTGTACTCATGAGAGTTTGTACTCATTGGAAGACAAGTTATGTCAAGTGATTATAATAGAACATGTTATTATAACATTTCGTTTATTATAAAATATTTTTTGCATGAAAAATATTATTTACATGTATATTGATAAATGAGTGATATGATATTTATATTTGTGGTTAAAAAATAATATTTAAAGTGATAATAATGGAGAAAAGTAAATTCTTTTTTGGAAAAAATAAATATACAATTTTTCTTTTTTCAATTTTTTATTATTTTTGAAAATATAAATGTACAATTGTTATTTTGAATTGGAATTAGGAACTTTTTTCTTGTGGGCAAAATTTTATACATGTAAAATGTTATTGAAAAATATTATTAAATAAATTAAAATACTTAATTACAATATTTTTAAATTTTATTTATCAACAAATTAAATATTTTGGACTAGATAATTATTTTGCACTATCTAAAATTATTATAAATGATTGAATGAACAAAAATTAAAATAGAAGTTATGAATTTAAGATGAATAATGACTTTTTCGTGCCATAAAAGCAAACATTGTTAAAATTTATTATAAAAAAATATTAAAAAATTGTAAGAGAGATAAATTGTGAATAATATATTAGTAAAAATCTGGAGTACTTTATATGAAATTGAAATGAAAATAGACATGATTCAAGTTACATATACATGTATAAAAGTATAATATTTATATATAATCAGATTCATATATAATAAAATTTCAATGTGATAATTTTTTAAAAGAGAAATGAACATAAAAAGGCATAATATAATATTTAAAAAATCAACACTCCATCAATTCAATTGAGAAATTTTCACTTAAAATTTTATTATAAACTAATATTATATAATTTCAACACTTCCTTGAATATTATATTAATAGTAATATTTGAATTATCATTTACATCATTATAAACTAATATTTTTAGTTATTTTTTTTTGTCACTACTTAAATCCGATCGTGACCAACGTAAATCTCATTATTCGATTTCCACTAACCTCGACATTATTTACTATGATTCCACTCAACGAAAATCTTTTTTTTTTCTTGTAATGAATCAAAATTCATTTTAGATTCTATAGAGAAATAGATAAAGTTTTCCCTATTTTTTAAGTATTTTTGAAGGCCACATGCTTTAAATCTTATAACTTGTATTTATCACAAATTCAACAACAATATCAACATACATAATACTACACGATCTCAAGATATATACACAAATAAATAATTCAGTACATCAAATGCTAAATCAATAAAATCTCTATCTTTAATTCTAATTCTAATCTAATTGTCAAAATCTTTTAACAAGATAGTCTTGATTCTCTATAGATGGAACAAAATTTGAAGGCATTTATCTTAACTTAGAAACATTTAAAAAAATGGAGTAAGTTACGAGAATTCAATAAGCATATATCTACCATTACTAACCTTCGATTTTATTATATTAAATGGTTACATGTTGATTAAGTATTTGATTGGAGAAATAAATGCCATCCAAACTCTCTGGATTTCCAAAATATATGAAAACAAGATTTAGATTGAGTATTTACCTGCATGCATGCAACTTGAATTTCATATTTCATATCATAAGTTATAGTAATTTCAACCATTCACTAATATAAGATATCATTATCATATCACACACAATTCATTCTAGTTAGTCATCACATTCATAGATAACTATTAAAGCTTAATTACAATGAAATCATCACAATTACATTAAGCCCCTATAATCATATCAAATAGTAATAGTCAATCTTAAATAGATCTCAAAATCATATCACAAGTGTCTACTAGGAATTTTCCATTTGGCTTTCACATCATCTCCTTGTCACAATTCATAATTTCCTATGCCACTCATGGTATAATTCATAAATAATATACACATGAGAGCTTGGCTTTCATATCACAATTTTTTATAAAAACTTCAATGCAAAGTGACTAATTCATCATGAGACAATATCAAAGCACACAACAGTATATATATAACAATGCCATCATGTTCACTTACACGGTCATACTATACAAATATCAATGAAACTCAATTACAATCAATCAATAGTAAAAAAACACCACCACCATGCTTTCTAAACATGGTTATTTAACATTCACTTAAATGACTAATTGCATTTATACCATGACCACATCACTCATTCTTAATCATAAGGGCAAATCAATAAAGAGAATATAATTTACAACATTCAAACTATCTTTTATTAAGATATTAATTTATGATAAGATATATACTCACTTAGTAAGGTTGTTTATACTCCTAAAATTCATATCTTCTCTCACTTGCTTCCTATTTACCATTTATAGTAATGGATTATAAATATAAGGATATCACTTGATTTAACAACCAACCTATAATATGCCAACATTCTCAAGCATAAGATTATTATTTTATTGAGTCTAAATCAAGTAATTATAATAAGATAGCAAATTAGAATCTTTTTGAACCAAGCATAAAATAATTAAGATATTGAAATTTTATGCTATAAGAATGCTTTATTTCAAATAAAGCTTTTAAATTACATTTCACATATTAGGGATTTTCTTTGTTTGAACTTGAATCTTTCAAAATATTAAAATGTAATGTTTCATACATACATACATACATACATACATACATACATACATACAAATATGTATATATATATGTATTCTAACCATATTATTTTAGTAATCCATAACATGAAAATCATATTTTTCTTATACATCATTATAAATCTCAAAATTACCTAAATAGGTTTCTTTACATTAACCTGAACTATTATAAAAATAGGAGCTTTTCAAATAAAAATATTAGATTTTTATGATATAGATATATTCTAAATCTATTAACCTATTACCCTTGAGTATAAAATCCTTATTTCATCGTTGTTATACCAATTATACCAAATAAGGTGATAAAACAAGAGTTCTCTAAATCTAATTCAAAATTTTCATAATATTAAAATATAACACTCTAGAGAGGCTTTACTCATACTATTTTTTCACTTTATAACATAATAATATTATTTTTTAGAAGCATTATGAGGAATCTATAACACCTACAAAATGGGTTTCTTTAAATCATGTATAAATCTTTCATAGTAATAGAATAAAATATTCCATTTACATGTTTAATCATTATATTTTAGTATTTTATAATATAAAAATCATATTTTTTTTGTATGTGTCATCATATATGTGAAAAATACCCAAGTAGGTTTTTCCTCAAAGTAACCTCAAAACAATAGAAATAAAAAAAGGTTTAATGTACGGGTCTTAACATGATTTAGGGTGTTTGGTGATAGCTCACCCTTGTTAAAGGCATGACGGATCATCGGTAAAGCAAGAAGGAAAATAACTATTCTGATCGTTAGGTCAATGTTATGCTACATAACTCCTCATATGTTTATTGGTGGCCACCAAGGTTAAAAGAGGACAGTGTCAGCTAAAACCACACACGGTGGCATGAGGAAGACAGCTAATTGAGTTGCTCTAATTTGCTATCTAGTTGCCATTAGCTATTACTCTTTTACGTTTAAAGACTAATGCCCAATGAAGGTGGCTCACGATGACAGCAATGGCACACAATAGCTCGCATTGCACGATAATAGCTATGCAAGGCTAGGGATGTCGAAAAGAAAGCTAGTTGAAGGAAAATAGTAGTAGCAAAGAGAAAGAGATTGCCATGGGTAGAAAAGAAAGAATAGAAAAAGGAGAGAGAGAGAACTCGGGGAGAAAAGAAAGAATTGAGGGTGGAGAGAAAGGGACCAAAAAATAAAAGTAGGGAGTGTTGGTGTGTGTCCTAGAACCAATCATATAAGATGATTAGAGTTATACACAATGTATTATATTTTATTTTAGGCAATTTAATTATTATATTTTATTTTTATTATTATTATGCGCAATTTATAACTTAATATAATAATTATCCTTGGAATAGCTTTGCTATTCCTAAAATGCCCCTAGTCAAGTATTATTATGAAAAAGGATAGTAATAATACATCGAGACTAGCATGTATAGTGACTGATAATTACGAATCATGGATATGTGATATCAAATCAATACATGAGTACATTGCTAGTGAACAATGTACTGGACTGACCCACTATGAGAATATTGCATGGATAAACGTGTCATAAGTTATTCTCATATGATCACAACTACGCATAAACCTTTGACCTGAAGTCACTACGGTTCCCTACATGAGGAATTACTCACTTTAATATTGTCCTATGTCACCTTTAATCAGGTGACAAGTAGGGCATTGATTGGGTGTGTCATAAATCATGCAGAGAGAAGTGAGTGATGTAAATGGGATTTTGTTACTCTTGTATAAAAGAGAAATATCCTTGGACCCCTTGATTGAGTGAGACTTAGAAATGCATGGCCATGCTCAGTTGAATTAATATGTGATATTAATTATTTATTTTAAGTCTACTCAGTATCAAGAAATATAAATTGAACATTGACGAGGATGACACATTCCATGCCTCCAGTTCAATTTGGATATTATTACAAAAGGGTTATGATGTAAAACGTTGATCATGTATTAGGTGGATGTCGAATCACAGACATTCTTACTACTTGAGTGGCAGTGATGTATTGCTAGATACTGCTCGCTGTCTATGGCTCAATAATAAGTCATTGTCAACGTAGTAAGAACCTACAGGGTCACACAAAAGGAGTAGGAATAAGACAATAATTAATTGAACTTTAATTATATTAATATCCAATTAATTGGACTTATTTTCGTGCATATATATTATTAAGAATAATAAATTCACGTTTTATATATATATATATATATATATATATATATATATATATATATATATATATATATATATTATGTGATATTATTTGATATTAAAGTAATATCAAGTAATTATCTTATCAGATATTAGATAAATATATTATGAGATAATATTATTTTGATATTTGATAACTATATGCAATTATCTAATATTAAGATATTTATATTATGAGATAATATCATTATCTAATATTAGATAATTAATAGATAAGTCTTATCTCTTCCCATTATCTCTAGGATAAGGATAAGGATAAGATGAGTTGTTAAGTGTGATTAGGATTTTGGAAGCATTATCCTAGTAGGATTAGGATTATGGCTTGCCTAAGTTCTATAAAAAGGGACTTGAGGGCAGCACTTAATAATCACGTTTTAAGCTTCCATATAAACCCTAAATCACTCAAAAACATCCAATCCTAATTCTTAGAGAGAAAAACGCATCCTAGCAGATGCGTGGAGGGTGAGAGGTCGTTGTTCACTCCGTGTGGATACCGTAGAGACGCTGTACCTTCCGGCCGGTGTTTGATTCATCCGCTCTCAAGTTTTGATTAGTAGAAACACGAGTGCCCAATAGGTAAAACCCTAATCATTGACTCATGCTTTTTGCATGGATCCTAGGTAGAATTCGGATCAAAATTTAAAATTTCGCTGCATGTGATAATCCGAATTCCCAACAGTGGTATCAGAGCTTCTTGCAAGATATATAGTTCTGATTATGTGTTTTACCATTTTTGATGAATATTTATATGATAAATACATGTCAAATCTGTTTCGGTTTAAATCAGAAGTTACACGTTTTGATGAATATTTATGTGATAAATTAATATCAAATCAGTTTCTGTTTAAACTAGATATATATGAGATATATGTTTACTCGTGTATGATTCTGATTTCGTAAATATATATATGATATATATGATTTGAATTTTGAATCAGATTATCAATTGATGAGATTAATTGTATGAATATGATCATGTGTTTTTCTGCTTCATATATGCGAAGAATCTGTTCTGAACATGTGATGTTCTCTGCATTTAAAGCATATAACCTAGTCACCATAGAATTGATGTGATTAATTCTGAATCTGTAAAGACTTGTTTAAATTCGTTTAATATGATTAAGTTGAATCTGGTCTATGAGGTATATGTATGCTTTAAATTATTTGAATATGGCTGGATCTGTTTTGATATGATTAAAATTATTCAAAGTGTTTAGGACGTAAATCCTATTTTAAACTATGATTTGAATGTCAATCATATAGTCGAATTGTTCGACTTGGGGTGTGTCAATTGTTGGCAAAATGAATCAAAATTTGAATGTCAGATGTATTCAATTTTTGGCCCGGGGAGCTCCGCCCCCCACACCCCCCGGCAAGGGGGCGCTGCCCCCTTAACCCCTGCCCGCTAACTGGCTAGCAGGACCGCCGTGCTAACTCTGCGTAGCGTTCAAAAATTGTTTTTGTTCTTAAGGCGCCGTTTTAAAACATGATTTTTTATAATAAAGATGTTATGAAATATATATATATCAATCATCCTTTTTATCTTGGTTACATATATTTCTTAGCAATTATTACATATGATGCATGAATGTGTTGCATAGTATGGCCCTTGGAGTTTTTAATGGATGGATTTTAAAATACGACCTGCGTGTCGTGTCTTCCTCTATTTCTCTAATGTATATTCTCTTCTCATCTCAATTCCCCCCGAATGTAACTCGGGGTTTCTGTTGTAAATTTGTAATTGCAATGGAGTATTCTTTGCTTGGAACAAGGAGAAGCTAAGGAGCTATGAGACAAGAAGAAGCTAAGGAGTTAGTTAGGAATGTCATTAGAAAATAGAATTTTGGGCCATACTATGCGACATATTGATTTCTTTATTATGTGATGATATTGATGAGCATGCATTTATTATGTGATAGAATGTGTTCCTACTATGTGATAGTTCTATTCATTGCATGATATATGATATATGGTAGTCTATTTTATTCATTTACTTTATATGATATATGAGATATGCTAGATATATTGCATGAATAAATAGGCTAGTTATGGTGAGATCTGATAATAATTAAGTTGAAATCCCTCATCCAAAATATTAAGTCAGTAATAATTAATGATGCCTTCCAATATTTGGCACTCATCAAGGCCTCGATCGACATAAGGTAGGTTTGCCAAAGCAAGGTACCTCGTTTATCTTGGTGAGATGCGACTGGATAATAGTGATATCCAAATGTCAAATATTGGGTCCGACTTAACTAGGATATCTCAATAGGATTGAGACCTAGAGGCATAGAGTTGGGCTTTAGTTCATAAGATGGACTAGGACAAATGTTGTTCACCCAACTATCCAAGAGTTGTATATGATACAATTGGCAAGTGTTGCTTACCTAAATAACTAAGTTTTAAGTGATTAGCCAAAGCTAACTTAAAGCTTGGTGAAATATGGATCTTGGCCCACTAGAAAGCTTAAATACTATGACTTTCCGAATTAATAGTGAGGGCTATTAATTTGAATGAAATAGTGGGAGGCACATTTAATAAAAGACCTTATTAAATGTTTTAAATTTAATACTTACTTTGCATATTTCTGTCGTAGATAACCAATGGCTAATACATCAAATAACTTATCACTGCGATCGGTCCTTGAGAAGGACAAACTAAATGGAACAAACTTCCTGGACTGGTACAGGAATTTGAGGATAGTCCTCAAACATGAGCATAAAATGTATGTCCTAGAGGGACCTATTCCTCAAGAACCTGAAGCTACTGCCCCTCGAGCTCAAAAGGATGCTTATAAGAAGCATCATGATGACGCATTAGATGTCGGTTGTCTCATGTTGGCTACCATGGACTCTGAGCTTCAGAAGCAACATGAGAACATGGAAGCTTATGACATGCTTGAGCATCTTAAGAAGCTTTATGAAGGCCAAGCTCGGCATGAGAGGTTTGAGGTGACAAAAGCCTTGTTTCAGTGCAAACTGGCAGAAGGAAACCCTGTTGGGCCTCATGTACTCAAAATGATTGGGTATGTTGAGAACCTTGAAAGATTGGGTGCACCACTAGGTCAAGAGTTGGCCACTGACTTAATTCTGCAATCGTTGCCACAGAGTTATGGTCAATTTATCATGAATTACAACATGAATGAAATTGACAAACCACTGCTAGAATTGTTAAGCATGTTAAGAACTGCTGAACAAAATTTGCAAAAGACTAAGCCTAATACCATAATGATGGTTCAAAAGGGCAAAGGAAAAGGAAAAGGCAAGGGCAAAAACAAGAAGGATTCCAAATCCAAAGGCAAGCCCAAGTCTAAATCCTCTGCACTGAAACCAAAAGGGGGTGTGGCTAAGGAAGGGACATGCTTCCATTGCGGTCAAACCGGACATTGGAAAAGAAACTGCAAGGTCTATCTAGAAGATCTGAAAAAGAAGAAGGGAAGTGAGACTTCCGCTTCAGGTATCTATGTTATAGAAATTAATGTTTCAACTTCTACATCTTGGGTATTAGATACTGGATGCGGTTCTCACATTTGTACAAATATGCAGGAACTACAAAGGAGTAGGACTCTAGCTAAAGGCGAAGTGGACCTACGAGTTGGCAATGGAGCAAGAGTTGCTGCGCTAGCTGTAGAGACATATTATCTATATTTACCTTCTGGTTTAGTAATAGAATTAGAGGATTGTTATTTTGTGCCTGCTATCAGCAGGAATATTATTTCTGTTTCTTGTTTGGACAAGAAAGGTTTTTCATTTATAATAAAGGACAAAAGTTGTTCAGTTTATTTAAATGAAATGTTTTACTGCAGTGCACAAATGTTCAATGGGCTCTATATTCTTGATCTTGAAATGCCTGTCTATAACATAAACACTAAGCGATTTAAATCAAATGATTTAAATCCAACCTATCTTTGGCATTGTCGTTTGGGCCATATAAATGAGAAGCGCATATCCAAGCTTCATAAGGATGGATTCTTGGATTCATTTGATTTTGAATCATATGAAACATGCGAATCTTGTTTGCTAGGAAAAATGACTAAAACACCATTCACTGGACACAGTGAAAGGGCTAATGATCTATTGGGTCTCATACATACTGATGTATGTGGGCCTATTAGTTCACCTGCTAGAGGAGGTTTTCAGTACTTCATTACATTTACTGATGATTTCAGTAGATATGGATATGTGTATCTTATGAAACACAAATCAGAATCCTTTGAAAAGTTCAAGGAATTCAAGAATGAAGTGCAAAATCAACTTGGTAAAAGTATTAAAACACTTCGATCAGATCGAGGTGGAGAATACTTAAGCCAAGAATTTGATGACTATCTAAAGGAGTGTGGTATAGTATCACAACTCACTCCACCTGGAACGCCACAATGGAATGGTGTTTCAGAAAGGAGGAATCGTACCTTGTTATACATGGTACGATCTACGATGAGTCATATAGATCTTCCAATCTCTTTTTGGGGGCATTCTCTAGAGACAGCTGCTTTTACACTCAACCGTGTTCCCTCTAAAACGGTTCAAAAGACTCCATATGAGATATGGACTGGGAAACGTCCTAGCTTGTCTTTTATGAAGATTTGGGGTTGCGAGGCCTATGTAAAACGTCAAGTTTCTAATAAGCTTGGACCCAAATCGGATAAGTGCTACTTTGTGGGGTATCCTAAGGAAACTAAGGGATACTATTTCTATAATCCTACTGAAGGCAAAGTGTTTGTCGCATGAACTGGTGTTTTTCTGGAAAGAGAATTTATCTCTAAGAAAAACTATGGGAGAAAAGTAGAAATCAAAGAAGTACGAGACCCACAAAGTAACACTGAACCTATAATAGAGCCTGGAAAAGGACCACAAGATATTGTGGGACAGGAACTAGCTCAAGTAATACAAGGCCCACGTAAGTCTGGTAGGATACGCCATGAGCCCAAGAGATATGGATTTCTTGTAACTCAAAATGGCGATGTTTTGCTCATGGATCAAGATGAGCCTACAACTTACCAAGAAGCTATAAAAGGGCCAAACTCTGAGAAGTGGCTTGAGGCCATGAAATCTGAGATGGATTCCATGTATACTAACCAAGTATGGACTTTGGTTGATCCACCTGAAGGGGTAAAACCCATTGGGTGCAAATGGGTTTTCAAGAAGAAAACCGACATGGATGGTAACGTGCAAACCTTTAAGGGACGATTAGTCGCAAAAGGTTATAGGCAAGTTCATGGTATAGACTATTATGAGACCTATTCCCCAGTTGCCATGCTTAAATCCATCCGGATTTTGCTTGCTATTACAGCTTTTTATGATTACGAAATCTGGCAGATGGATGTCAAAACTACTTTTCTTAATGGAAAGCTCCTCGAGGATGTGTACATGACACAGCCCGAGGGTTTTGTCATTCCTGAAACTGCTGGAAAGGTATGTAAGCTACAACAATCCATTTATGGATTAAAGCAAGCTTCACGGAGTTGGAATCTTTGTTTTGATGAGGCAATCAAAGAATTTGGTTTCATCAAAAATGAAGATGAATCTTGTGTTTACAAAAGGGTTAGTGGGAGCACAATTATTTTTCTTGTATTGTATGTGGATGACATACTACTCATCGGAAATGATATCCCTACACTGCAAACAGTAAAGACTTGGTTAGGGAATTGTTTCTCGATGAAACACTTAGGCGAAGCTGCCTATATATTAGGTATTAAGATCTATAGAGATAGATCAAGAAAATTGCTTGGCCTAAGTCAGAGTACATACATAGATAAAGTGTTAAAACGGTTTAACATGCAAGAATCTAAAAGAGGATTTTTGCCTATGTCACATGGCATAAATTTGTCCAAAACTCAGTGTCCTTCGACACAAGATGAGAAGGACCGGATGAATAAGATACCATATGCGTCAGCAATTGGATCTATCATGTATGCCATGATATGTACTCGTCCTGATGTCTCGTATGCTTTAAGCATGACGAGCAGGTACCAGTCAAATCCAGGTGAACCTCATTGGACTGCCGTTAAAAATATCCTTAAGTACTTAAGAAGGACTAAGGATTCATTCTTAATATATGGAGGAGAGAAAGAACTTGTTGTAAAAGGTTACACTGATGCTAGTTTCCAATCCGACAAGGATGACTTTAGATCGCAGTCGGGTTATGTATTTAGCTTGAATGGTGGTGCTGTATGCTGGAAGAGTTCAAAGCAGGAAACAGTGGCCAACTCTACTACAGAGGCTGAGTATATTGCTGCATCTAATGCGTCAAAAGAGGCTGTTTGGATCAAAAAGTTCATTACTGAACTTGGCGTTGTTCCTAGCATTGCAAACCCAGTGGATCTCTATTGTGACAACAATGGAGCCATTGCACAAGCCAAGGAACCCAGATCTCACCAGCGATCCAAACATATACTTAGGCGCTTCCATCTCATTCGAGAAATCATCGATAGAGGAGATGTGAAGATATGTAAAGTACCAACAGATGATAATATCGCCGACCCACTGACAAAGCCTTTAGCGCAGAAAAAGCATGATGGTCATACTATGTCACTTAGTATTAAATACATGAGTGATTGGCTCTAGTCCAAGTGGGAGATTGTTGGTGTGTGTCCTAGAACCAATCATGTAAGATGATTAAAGTTATACACAATGTATTATATTTTATTTTAGGCAATTTAATTATTATATTTTATTTTTATTATTATTATGCGCAATTTATAACTTAATATAATAATTATCCTTGGAATAGCTTTGCTATTCCTAAAATGCCCCTAGTCAAGTATTATTATGAAAAAGGATAGTAATAATACATCGAGACTAGCATGTATAGTGACTGATAATTACGAATCATGGATATGTGATATCAAATCAATACATGAGTACATTGCTAGTGAACAATGTACTGGACTGACCCACTATGAGAATATTGCATGGATAAACGTGTCATAAGTTATTCTCATATGATCACAACTACGCATAAACCTTTGACCTGAAGTCACTACAGTTCCCTACATGAGGAATTACTCACTTTAATATTGTCCTATGTCACCTTTAATCAGGTGACAAGTAGGGCATTGATTGGGTGTGTCATAAATCATGCAGAGAGAAGTGAGTGATGTAAATGGGATTTTGTTACTCTTGTATAAAAGAGAAATATCCTTGGGCCCCTTGATTGAGTGAGACTTAGAAATGCATGGCCATGTTCAGTTGAATTAATATGTGATATTAATTATTTATTTTAAGTCTACTCAGTATCAAGAAATATAAATTGAACATTGACGAGGATGACACATTCCATGCCTCTAGTTCAATTTGGATATTATTACAAAAGGGTTATGATGTAAAACGTTGATCATGTATTAGGTGGATGTCGAATCACAGACATTCTTACTACTTGAGTGGCATGATGTATTGCTAGATACCGCTCGCTGTCTATGGCTCAATAATAAGTCATTGTCAACGTAGTAAGAACCTACAGGGTCACACAAAAGGAGTAGGAATAAGACAATAATTAATTGGACTTTAATTATATTAATATCCACTTAATTGGACTTATTTTCGTGCATATATATTATTAAGAATAATAAATTCACGTTTTATATATATATATATATATATATATATATATATATTATGTGATATTATTTGATATTAAAGTAATATCAAGTAATTATCTTATCAGATATTAGATAAATATATTATGAGATAATATTATTTTGATATTTGATAACTATATGCAATTATCTAATATTAAGATATTTATATTATGAGATAATATCATTATCTAATATTAGATAATTAATAGATAAGTCTTATCTCTTCCCATTATCTCTAGGATAAGGATAAGATGAGTTGTTAAGTGTGATTAGGATTTTGGAAGCATTATCCTAGTAGGACTAGGATTATGGCTTGCCTAAGTTCTATAAAAAGGGACTTGAGGGCAGCACTTAATAATCACGTTTTAAGCTTCTATATAAACCCTAAATCACTCAGAAAACATCCAATTCTAATTCTTAGAGAGAAAAACGCATCCTAGCAGACGCGTGGAGGGTGAGAGGTCTTTGTTCACTCCGTGTGGATACCGTAGAGACGCTGTACCTTCCGGCCGGTATTTGATTCATCTGCTCTCAAGTTTTGATCAGTAGAAACACGAGTGCCCAATAGGTAAAACCCTAATCATTGACTCATGCTTTTTGCATGGATCCTAGGTAGAATTCGGATCAAAATTTAAAATTCCGCTGCATGTGATAATCCGAATTCCCAACAGGGAGGAGAGAGAAAAAGTAGCTGAAAAAATAAAATAAAAATAAGGAGAGAAGGAAATATGCTAAAAGGACCAATGGGTAATGATTCTACACTCCTCATAATTCATAAGCTCAACTTTCATTTTAAATCTCATTCTTTCACTTCAACTAAAATTTAAAAATCCTCACTTAATATTTCTTTTCTCTATAAATATTAATAGAATAATTCATTAACTTATATATATATATATATATATACATACCATCATTTATCACATTTCAAACTTCAAAATATTTTCGTAAATTATAAATTTATGGATGAGAGTCACTTACAAAAATTAATACTAATATTTTTATAAACTTCTCATTATTAATTTCTAAAGGTCACAATGATGTTTAGACAAAATTTTTGTTATATAAAATCACACTAATATTAAATGATAAAAATTCAAATGCTCATGTTTCATCTTGAAATACTTAAATGCAATTTAACTATCCTTGTTAATATTAAATATTTCAGGGCATATAAACTAATAAAACTTTAAATAGTACTATAGATATTATGTTCTTTACTTATTATTCTTTGGAGATAATAAAAATATATATAATTGAATATGATTAAATATAGGTTTTTCTTGAAAATTATTTCAATTTTAAATTGTAGCTTTTATAGATTTGAAAATTATATTGTTATTTATAGAATTAAAATTTTATCAAAAATCAAATCTAACTTATGTATGACTTCCTTTGTTTTGTTTTATTTATTATTTTATAGAATTTTTTATTATTTATCTATATCTTTAGGAAACCAAAAATAAAATTACTAATTTTTTCCAATTTCACTCTTAATATCCTAATAAAAAATCAATCACTTTACATATTAATTATTGATTCTTAACCTCTTTAATTCTTATACATTTACCTTAATAATAGATAAAATTAAATTTGAGAGTAAATAATAAGAAAATTTTTATATAAATACTTTATTTAAATTAAGTATTAAATAATTATATTAAAATAAATAAAATTGAATTTTCTTATGCTATTTATAAAATTTATGAAAAATTTAACACTAATAAATTTTAAAAGTTTTTCCTAAGAAAAATGACTCAATCATTAATTAATATGTGCAAATCACTAATTTATCTAAAATGAAAAATTTTTTGACTTCAATATTTATAAAGTTTGATCAACTAATTTTTTTTATAATTATCAATTTTAATCCTAATTTAATTTATCAATTAAAATTTTTAGTTTTAATTTAATTAGAATTTCAATGAAAATCAAATGTAATTAAGAATAAAGAGATTATGAAAATACAATAATAAAGAAAAAAATCATGAAGATTACTCTAAATAGGGAAAAATGCACTACAATTAAAAATTTTAATAAATTAAGAAAAGAAATTAGAAAAATTGTAAAAGTACTATAAATAAGAAAATTAGGGAATTTCTCAATTTAATATAAATTACTATATATAAATGATAAATTCAATATTTTGCATTGATTACATGAGTGCGACTCACAATGGTGAGCTACTTATTAAGAAGAAATTAATTAGGCAAGTGAGACTCATCCTAATATAATATTTATTAGTAAGAAATAATAAATTAATACATGACAAGTTACAAGAATGATACTTATTATAATAGAAGGTAAGGAATATCACAACCAACATATAATATAGAGATGTGACAAAACCTTATGGTCTATCTATGCTCTGAATATATATTTTTCATTCTAAAATTTACTTTTTTTAGTAATATATATTATTTTAATGGAAAAAATTTATATTTATATATCTATCTATTTCTTTATATTACTCTATCTATTTATTTCTTAAAATTACTCTCATTTTCTTAAGAAAAAGGGAGGAATTGTATTCTTGACAATTTTAACTCACTAGAAGATAAGTTATGTCCGGTGATTATAATGGAACATGTTATTATAATAATATTTTATTTATTTTATCAAAAAATATATTTATATAAAAATATTATTTAAATATATACCGATGAACGACTGACATATTACTTATACTTATGATAAAAAAAATAGTATTCAAAGTCATAATAATGGAGAAAAATAATTTTTTTAAAAAAGTATTTTTTTTTTAAATTTTAATATGTAATATTAAATAAATAAAATATTTTTTATTTTAATATTTTATAATTATATTTATATTTTCTTTGAAATAAATAAAGGTTAATATACTTTATTCATCTCTCCTGATCCTTTATTTTAATATTTTATAATTATATTTATATTTTCTTTGAAATAAATAAAGGTTAATACACTTTATTCATCTCTCCTGATATTTTATCCAAATACACTCTCCTTCCCTTATTTTTAGAAATGCACTAAACCACCCCTGTAAGTAATGTTGACTAACACCGTTAGAATCACCTAGTAAATTGTCCATAATACGCTTTAGTGTAAAGAAAATGTCATAGCTACCTTCCAAAACCACAAAAAACTGCGCGACTGAGGCCAAAATGGTAGTTGCGCACCGACAAAGCTTCAATTGTTGTAGGTGCCACCATGGTTCGATGCTATGCGGGTGGCAAGGAATTGCAACACTCATAAGTGGCTTTGCTAGTTCGATGAATGAAAGCAAAGGAAGCAGAACATGGAATTATGAAAAATTGGGATTTAGTTTTTATTTTCATTTTTTTAGAAAAGAGCATAACAGAAAAAGATGAAGAAGATGGTGAACCACAGTCATGTGATGCCCATTTGGTACACCCTAGATATGAGTTTGGAGGGCATGGTCACTGTTGATGCTCAGTTTTGGACAATATGGTTATGGCGGAGAAATAGATTAAGAAGAGGTTTAAGGAAAGGTTTAAGAGCGGAAGGAATAGGTGGCTCTTTTTAAATCTTAGATTTTATATTTAAGTTTTGGATTGATAGTCAAATATTGAATACCTTATTATTATAGCTTTTTATTCTAGTGAATTTTTTACATGAGATATCCAAGTTTAGGCTCAAACTTGGTGAAATTGATGGTTTGTGTTATTGGGCTTTTTTGTCCTATGCTCAAAATATGAATTTAATATTTTTTGTAGTCCCTTGCTGGGTTCTTTGCATTTCATTATGATTTCTAGAGAGAGTGTGTGTATCCTCTCCCTCTCCAAAGTTCAAGTTTTTACAATATGCTAAAGGAAAGATAAGGAGAAAATTAAAAGAAAAGATTAAAAGAAAGGAAGAAAGCTAATGAAATAGATGAGATTTCTTCACAATATTTTTTGGCAAGAAACTAGAAAAGTCATTCTCATTTTCCATAATACCATCCAAGCACTTTACAATTACAGTTAATTACCTTTCGGCTGTTGATATTTCTTGTAATTCAATTTGCCAAATCAAATAAAAAAAATCATAAATATTTATGTTAATACTACTTTTCTTTTATCCACAAATCCTCATTATTGCATCAAATCAGAAAAGGCCATTGTAATGTTATTTTGTTGTGGTCACCTTTCTTAATTTTTTTGGTGCAAAAATAAGTGGGTCTTATGAGGTTAGTTTAGTAGTATTGTTGCAATACCAATATTTCTTGAGTTAGTTTAATGTTGTGTTATCTTTGTTTAATAAAATTTGAATTGCTTGTAGTTTGTGCATCTCAACTAGGATAAATATTGATTGGCTTGAGCATTAAAATTTTCAAAATGTGAATAATGTTATCATTTTATTTTTTCCTTTTATTTTGATTGTTTTTAATTTTTATTAATAAGGATAATGATGATCTTGCTTAAAGATAATTTCCATGGGACAAAATATATTGATGTCAAGAGAGAATTTATTTTCACTATTTATGCTTCCTAAATGCCTATAATAAATAACTGATTAATATGCAGAGGAGATTTTGTTGCTTAAATGTTTTTAATTCAAATTAATTAAAGTAGTTTTTGTTGATTTTTTATTTTGGTGAATGGAGGAATGAATAAATTATTAGATGCATATATACAAATATTAGATATCAAATTTTAAATTCCTAGATGCAGCAAAATGTATAAAGTTTTTAGGAAATATTTAATGTTATTTGAATCAAATGCTCTTCACTAGTTTTGTTGATTTTAAGTAAAAGAATATAATTATAGTGTATTTGTTTGATTTTAATGAGCTTCTTGAACATATAGTTTTATTGATAAGTGATTTTAAGAAGAAAAAATTGTTTTGAAAAATTTTGGCTAGTTTCCTTACCTCTATATGTTTTCTTTAATGATTACAGCTTTTGAAAATAAAATTATAAAATATTAAAAAAAAATTATCTAATGCTTTTAATTTGATTTTTTGCAAAAAAAAATGTAGAGTCGATTGAAACATTTTTAAAGTAATAATAATCATTATCATTTTCTATATACTGGTGCTTATTACCTAGTATAAAATATATGTATGAAATAATAAAGATTATATTTGTTCTTTACGTAAGTACTAAAAGTGGCTTTCTTTCAAAACTATAAAATAGATAATCACTTAATTTAAATTATGATTCATAATTAATTGATTACTTGTAGAATTAAATTGAGAAATCATTTACTCAGTTATTAGTAATATAGAGAATTTACAGGGGATATTTTTAGTTTGTGTCTCACGGCAATTTGGGAATTAAAATTTTAAAAATGATGAAGACATCACCATTTAACAGGAAATATCAACGGGACATTAATAGGAGGGGCAAAGTGTCTTATAAAAATTAGTTCAAGAGAAGGATGTGTAGATTTTGGAAAATCAAGAGGAAGAGAGTATAATTAGACTAACCCTTGAGGAAAGTGGGTGTAATTTATTCTGACAAAAATTGACGTCAAAGTTGCACATAATCCGTAATTTGAGGTTAGCATGTCAGTAATGCAATAATTCAAAATTTTTTTATATTTGATATTAAATAAATAAAATATTTTTTATATTAATATTTTATAATTGTATTTTATAAAAAATATTTTTTTATCTAAATAAATGTATGTTAATATATAGAAATGTCAAAATAGGTTGAGTTTAATGGATAGTTTAAAATTGGTATAATTTCACCTAACCTAAGATTGGAACTGGTACGAAAAATAATAGTAGTACCTCAACCCGATAAAGGATTGAGATTAATTAGCCTGATTTAATAAAAAATAGGAACTGATAAGTGTTAACCTATTAAATTATTGGATTAGTCTATTAGCTTGATAATAGTAGTGAATAATAAATAAATAATTTATTATTATATATTTAATTTTTATATAGATATTAAAATAATAATTTTGATATATTAAATTATACTTTATAATATTAAAATTATATATATGAGTAATATTAAATAATTTTTAATATTAAAATTAATAAATTTATATATTTAACATTGTCAATATATATTATATAATTTTATCAAAATAAATAATTATATTAAAATTTGAATTAGTACTTTAATATTAAAATTTTGAATTAATTAAAAAATTTAGATAAATAATTTTGATATTAATTTTAAACATATTTATTATTTATTATTTTATTATTATATATAAATTATTAAATATATTTATTTTTATATATAATACTTTGGACTTGATTAATATATCTTTAATAATATATATTTATTTTATTAAATAAAATAAATATATAATATAAAATTCTTAATAAAATTCAAATTTTTTTGTTAAATGTATATATTATTAAATACAAATTCATGCATTTACCTAATTTTAATATTATATATTTATTTTCATATATAATAGATATGATTCATTAACATATATAATAAAATTTTAAATTATAATAATATATAATTATATTTAATAAATAATAATAGATTTTAATTTTATTAATAATGTAAAATTAATAATAAAAAAATAAGTAATAATAATAATAAAAAAAAATATAACAAATTATAAAAATCTATTTAAACCCACCTAATAAATATCAGCCTAGGACTAAAGCAAGATTGGGTCTAGAATTGTAACAACCTGGCTAGGACTTAATTGGTAAAAAAATGGCTTGATTTAAGATTGATATAATTTTTTTTAGTTAAATTAATTTAGTAAAATTAAGTTAACCAATTTTGATAAAGCTATTAATACATTCTCATTATATATATTGATGATATCACAATTGTGCATAACTCATAGTTTTTGGTCACCGTCTTAGTAATGGAATAATATTTAATTTCATTTTAGGAGTTTACTTTTTTTTAATATTTATAGTTTCAACTTAAAATTTTATATATTTTATAAATGATCACTTTTATTATTAAAAAAAAATTGCGGAATTTGTGATGGTATCACAATGGGTAAAAATACCGGGTTACATTGAATTTATAAACAATTTATCGTTTTACCGTAGTTTCGAAACTAATTACCAGAATACGCAGGGTGCCATTCCAAATGGCGCCCGCAAGGCTTGGAGGCGCCATTCAAAGTGGCGTCCTCCCCTTGCAGGCGCCATTTGAAGTGGTGCCCCCACCTTGGAGGCGCCATTCAAAGTGGCGCCCTCCTAAGGGCGCCATTTTCAAAATTTGAATTGGGAGGCGCCTAATGAAATGGCGCCTCCCCCCTCTTTAAATATGCGGCCACACCCCCTCCCTCCGTACTCCATCTCAGAAACCCTCCCAGCCGCTGTTCTTCCCTTCTTTCTTCGTAAATCTTACAGCCACTCCCCACAGTTCTGCACCATTCACAGTATTTTATATTCTTTCATTCACAAATCATCATCTATTCTTTCTTTTGTGCATTTCATTCGGAAGCATTTTCTTCTTTGGAGCAAATCTGATCTTCTTTCAACTTTTCCTTAGTTAGTATTTTTATAATATTTGTATTTATATTATATTTTTTTAAATTAATTATTATGATTTATGATATGAAATGATGATCTAGGATTTAAAAAAATTTATACAAATTTATATGATCTGTGATAATTTATAATTTTTACTGGTTAATATTTTGATAATTTTTGTATTTATATTATAATATTTATTTTATGTTGATTATTATGATTTATGATGTGAAATGATGATATAGGATTTAGAAAAGATTTGTACAAATTTATGTGATATGTGATAGTTTATAATTTTTACTGGTTAGTATTTTTATAATTTCTATATGTATATTATAATTTGTATTTCATGTTGATTATTTTGATTTATGATGGGAAATGATGATCTAGAATTTAGAAAAATTTATACAAATTTATGTGATATGTGATAGTTTGTTATTTTTACTGAGTAGTATTTGTATATTTTTTATATTTATATTATAATTTTTATTTTATGTTCATTATTATGATTTATAATGTGAAATGATAATCTAGGATTTAGGAAAAATTAAAGCTATAACATATTTTATTTTTTAGAAAATTAACATGTTATTAACAATATTTTATTACAATCATTAATTATATTTTTTAATTTATTAAAATATTTTAAGTAAATTAAAGCTTTAATATACATTTTATTAACAAAAATAATTAATTTCATATTATATTTTATAGAAAAAAAGTTAGTGATTAAATTAAATATTATTTATATAAATATTTTTAAATTTTTGTTGATGATAATTTTTAAATATTATATTTTAAATTTAAAATACATCAACTAAGAGTTGTCAAAGGGTTTACAGTTCGTACATAATTTATTCTTCATTTCATGTACTTTGCTGAATTTTTTCTTCTTTATTTCTTCAATCATTCTATTAAAAGTTGAAATGAAATATATTGAATAATATTAATATAATATAATTTCATATTTTTGACATAAAATTATTTTTAATGATCAAATATCTTTTTTTGAAAAATTCATGTTATGGAAAACGCTAATTAAAATAACTAACTATATATTTTAGTTTTAATAAAAGTAGTTAAGAATAAAAATTAATTATCTTTTAAAATTTATTAATATTTTCTTGATATAAAAGTTCAAACACTATATTTTAAATTGAATATACATCAATAAAATTTTATATATATTGTTATTTTTATTCCTTTAATATATTATTTTACAAAATATATTTAATTTAGCATGATTTTTGCATAATTTTTTTATTGATACAATAATATCTAATAATTTTTACTTAGAGATTAAATTTATTAAGTTATCTAACATATTTTTCTTTCATGCAAAGGCTTTTTTCTGTTTGCTTCTCCGAATACTTACCGGTTAGTATTTTTATAAATTTTATGCTTATATTATAATTTTTATTAGTCACGATGAAAATATTTTTTATATTGGTAGAAAAATTTATTCAGAATGTTATGATATAAATAATATAAATTTTTTTATTTTATATTGATTGTTATGATTTATGATGTGAACTTATGATTTAAGATGTGAAGTTTTATGAAAATTTTGTAGGAATTTATATGTACTGTGATAGGTTGTGCTATTAAAAGAACAATAAACGAGATAAAGAAAGGTGTCCTAATATAGGTCTTAGGACCTAGGTGAAAGTTATATTTAGAGGATTTTTTCATGTAAAATCTTAATATAGTATAAGAGAGGTACTAAAAAAAATTATAGGATATGTGAATGTAACCAAAGGCCTTAAAAAATAGGATATTGTTATTGAAAATTTAAACTTTTTTGTATTTAAATAGTAGATATTATAAATGCAAGAACAATAAACGTACTTGAAAAAATTATACTATACATAGGTTTATCCAGGAAGCATTAAAATATATATGGAGGTATTGCAAAATAAGTATTAGACGAAGTCGGTGAATGTAAAAAAGAATTTATGACTGTATTATATTAAAAAATTTAAATAATAATGTGTACATAATTTTGGTTGTTATTTGGTAATAGGTGCGAACGGAGAAAAAAGTTGTAAAAATAAAAAATATAGTATATTAAAAACGTTAACTAATTTAATTAGTATAATTTGTGTAAAATAACCAAGAGAAGTGATAATTGAAAGAGATAAACTAAACCATAAATAAGATTATATAGCCAAATATTATATTAGTTTTGGAAAAGAAATAACATTTCCTTGGCCGAAAAAATAATCCTATTATTACGTAGTATTAATAGAATACCTTGCAAAATAGTAATACATCCCGTTCACTTTTAATTATAGTAATAAATACTACTACATTCGTTTATGAGAACAAAATTTGTATATGAGACAATCTGTCAGTTGTGTTGGTACAGTGAGTATTTTGCAGCTAAAAGTAAGAAGATGAAGAAAAGTTTAATTGTTTTTATATATTCAAATGGTACAATTATTAAGGGATAAATGGGGGTAATGTACGATGGACCTCCCCCAAAGGCACTGAAGTTAAGAGGATGCAACACTATGGATGTTTTGCGGGAGAGAATTCATGCCCGATTGAAGCTTCATGAAGATCAAGCTATGGGGAAAATTGTTTATAGGTTTCCACAGCATCAAACAGAGGCTCAATACATGGCATACGAATTGGACGACGATGAAGACTTGGCATGTGCCATTGCAAGTTACGAATAGCATCCGACGATGATAGCAATGGAGTTGTACGCGGAGGTGATCACATCCGAACTGCACGCGGCCAACCTGGGTTCACAAGAAAGAGTTCCAATAACTAGATCACCCATGGTTCCAATGGCTAATGTCAGCACTAGTTGTTCGATGGTGCGGGAAGGGCTTCCTTACACTGGTGGAATCGAGTTCCACATTTCTGATAGTTATACTCCTGCATTGGACTCATCAGTTGTCGGTGTTTTCCCGCAAAATATATCACATACCATGATGGGTTCAACAAGTGCCTTACCGGTCGTAGAGGAAGAATCCGCTGATCCTATATTGATGGATGCCCACCTCGAGTCTGATTTTGAGGACGATGAGGTGTCTTGCAGTAGCGATGATGATTGTGACACTGATGACGAAGAACGCGCCACTACATATGGAGACAGTGTTGCAATGCGGCAAGTGAGGAGTGACAATGCTGCACAGACATCATGTGGTGTCCCTCAAGCTGCTGTCTTCTCTCACATTGATTGGGATGCCATACGGAATCCTGATGAATTTCCGGAAATAATGAAACCAAGTTATGATTACGACATGGAGGACTTACAGGTTGGGCAAAAGTTCGATTGCAAGGAGGCTTTAATTGCTGCAACCAAGCATTATCGCATCAGAAGGCACTACAATTATTACGTGGAGGAGTCGGATATCAGAAGATTAAGCGTGAAGTGTGATAATTATAGGGACCAATGCAATTTCCACCTTAGAGCGACGAAGCTGAAGAATTATAACACTTGGAAAATAACTAGATTTTCAGGGCCTCACATATGTGTTAATACCAATTTGACACAAGATCACAAGTCTCTGGACTCCGAGTATATCAGTTCCTTGATAGGAGGGTGTTGCCTACTACTGCAGCTCTGGGCATGGGATAGATTTCCCACTATCGCCCCCGCAATAGCTGTTTTAGACATACCAGAGGGGGATGCAGAGATTGGCCCCCTAGCACGCAGGTTAGAAAAATTTTCAACTTTCACTTATAATTAATTTTATTACGAAGTTGTTTAACTTAGTTATTGTACTTGGTAGGTGGCACTAATCAGAAGACATTCCAGGATAGTCCGGTACACAGCCTACCCCATTACAGATACATGCTGGACCGTCTTCGACTTAACCAGGTATGTAGGGGATAATGGATATTTTTATTTCAGGGCTTTGTCCATTCCATTATCGCATTTAAATAACAAAATAAATTTGTAACTTCAGATCGCCTGAATCCCGTACACTGAGGAGGTCACCGCGTCACTGCCTCAGTACTGCTTTGACGGGAGTGACACGTGGACAACAGTGGTGCCGCTCATTCACTTTCAGATTGTCGAGTGGCACTAGCCTGATAGGGTTCTGCGGCAGTTTGGACTACGCCAGGCTATTCCAGAGCCACCGAAGCAAGTGGTGGAGGTCCATTGCCTTCACTTGTCCGGTCGGCATGATAAGGAGTGGCACATCCGCCATCAGCCGTATATTGCACTCTGGGATATCCGACGAGACTTGTGCACTATCGCCGAGCCGACCACACGACTAGTTCTGAGCCCACGATCCGATTACATGACATGGTACCGACGGGTTACCAGGCGATGTATTACACCCGTTAGGGGAGCGCTAGACCTTGTGGTAATACTGCGTGCTAGTTTTCTGTATCTGATTTTCTTTAAATGCATTAGTATTATAACTAACTTTAATGTCAAAAATTTGCACAGGTAGATGAGGTTTCCACACTACAGGACTTTACTACCCCTGAGGGGCAGGCTATGTTCACTTTCGATGCACTTAGATCAGCGACGGAGTCCATCTTTCATGCCATTCAGAAGGTTGATCATGTGATTATTGACTCACATGCGGAGCCAGCTCCTGATGCCCATCATATCCCAGACCCTGCGGAGGGTGACCATGATCAGCCTCGCTCTCGCCGACGACGTCGCACTGCTCCACGACATACGTCGCAGGCTGATGTTCCATCCGCTTCGACAATGCAGCAGATTCCACCTTCGACTGCCCAGGAGACCATGACGATGATGCCTGATGTTACTGCCTCATCTCATGTGTACCCTACTGCACCTGATGATCCTTCATCCTCCACCATGTTCCCGGCTGCACTATATGGGCCGTCGTCATCCCAGATGTACCAGTTTCCTCCTGGTGTTCCATCCTCATTCTAGGCATTTCCACACATACCAGGAGTTTCATCTTCATTCTATGCCTGTCATTCCGGTGATGCTGGTCCATCGCAGCCATATCGTCCTGCATTTGATTGACATACTCAGGATCAGGGATTAGCACATGGTGGCATGATAACAGACGACTCAGAGCTTGTAGATAGAGGTAGAGGTGGAGGCAGAGCGGGAGCCAGGGGCAGAGGCAGAGCGGGAGCTGGAGGTAGAGGAGACACAGACACCGGAGATGTGACTCCCGAGCCTGCGTAGAGGGTTAGTAGATACGGTTGCCACATTACCGATCCTAGATGTGGGACTGGACATCACTTACGTAGACATTAGCTTTTTTTTCCATGTTTATTGTATATTTATGTACATTTATCTTACTACTTTATCGCCAAACATCAACATTTAGGATGATTTTACTATTTTATTGCCAAACATCAACATTTAGGATGATTTTAATTACTACGACATTTTTAATTGCTTGCGTAGGAATAATTATAAATAATAATAAACTTCAAAATCATTGCAACATTTAGTTTTTTTTAAAAAAATGATGATAATGATATCTCCCAAATATAAAAACTAACATTATTAATTATCATACTTTCACAATTGTTATAATTATCTACTCTTTTTTTATTTACCATGTGATAAAAAATAAATAATATTAAATTGCTTTTATAAATTTTATATTCATAATACGAAATATATATTTATTTTTTAATTAATTTTTTTTCTCATTATTTATTTAAATATCAAAAAATTAATAATATTAATTATAATATTTGAAGGATAAATAACCATCATCCTTGTAAATGACATTAAATGCTGTGTTTATTTAATATGTTATGAGTCGAGTTTACCAAACATTTAAGAATAAAAATACGTAGCACAATTGTCAACGTAGATGGGGGTGCTGCCCATGTACAGTACCAAAATTCAAGTCTCTTGGATTCACAATAGGCACTGTCACCGGCTAATTAACTTAGAAATGAGGAGCGAGAGTGCCGTAAGCCAAAGGTGCCATATCGCCTGGCATCCCTTCCCTTTAGCGCCAACGACGCCATTTCGTCTAGCGTACCTCGACACGCCATTTGGCATCTCTCCACCGCTGTGCGTATCTTCTGTGCTTATTTCGATAAAATGTTTCGAAGGAACAATAAAACGAATAATAGTTTCTTAAAAAACAGTTAATCGGTACTTTTCCCTCTCATTGCCAAAATATTTTATTGTTGTCATGAAATAAAAAATAACTAATTCATGTTACAATTTTGATTTCATTACAAAATGAAAAGATTTTGGTAACGAAATAATCACATTTTTTTAAATTTTCAGCTATCTTCAACCTCGTCATTTTGCATTTACTTTGTTACAAAATAAAAATAATTTTATTGAGATAAATATAAAGTACCAAGAATATTATTGGAATAAATACAAAATGAAAAAAATATATTTATTTCGTTATATTTCTTTTCATTTTTAACAATATTCAACTTCGTATATAAAGAATATTATTGAATAATTAAATAAATTTACTTATGTGTAATAACGTATTAAATAATTACTTGTAATAATATAATTCCAAGCGTTAGAAGTTTATAATTTTGAAAATTGATAAATATTAAGTGTCATTGGATCAAATTTTGAAAGACATTAATATAAATTACGTGATTATTCTTTATTGATCCTATATTTTTTAAATAATATTTAATTTTTTACTAAATATTTATTATTTTTATTCATTATATTATTATCATTAACTACTTTCTTATTTAATTCCTATAATAAATTTATGTATTAGATATCAAAGTGGAGTTAATATTTTTTTATGACATCAAATATAATTATGAAATGAGTAATTTATTTTTAAAAATTAATTTTGAGTCACAATCATATATTATTTATTTTTAAAATTTTTATTTTTAAATGATATCAAAATTAATTATTTTTGGGAACCGAGGGCGCCACCTTGAATGGCGCCCTCAAAGCTCCCAGAGGTGCCATCTTGGGTGGCGTCCCCCCAAATGGCGCCTCCCCCTCCGTGCGTATTTTGGTAATAAGTTTTTAAAAGATGGTAAAACGGAAATAAGTTTCGTAAAAAACAGTAAATTGGTAATTTATCCATCATAATGTAAGCAGGACTCGGGAAATGTTTCTCCGGGGTGATGCAAGGCTTTTTGGATCTTCCATATATAACCGGAGTTAGGTGGGCTGACCCTATATACGACAAAAACCTGGGAATTTTCTCAATTGGTTAATACGATTGTAAATAAAGTTCTGGTAAATTCTTAAATATTTCACTTATAAAATATATCATTAATTTTGTTTAACAAACGCAGGATAATTAGTGACTCTATTATCCATTTGAAGGTGCTTAAATAAGAAAGTGTAGAAAAAAGAAATAAAGAGTGGGAATTCCATTTTTTTAAGGGTGGAAAATACTTACCTATTCTAATAATAATACATGTCATTATCTCACTTAATTTAAAAAAAAGACAATTCTCAATTTCATCATCTACATATCAATTTTATACTATCAACATATATTAAAATTTCTATTCTTTAATTTCTAAAATATTAAAATTATAATAATTTTCTCCATATTAAATGAAAGTAAAAATATGTATTATGACCGGAAGAGAAATTATTTCTCCAGCCATTACAAGTCTAAATGAGATGAAAATGGTGAAATTATAAGAAAAATAACTTCTAAGTCTCATGATTATAGTCTCTTATTTTTATTATCTCCAAGTATATGAGTATTTTTCTATACTATAGGTATTGAAAATGAGATTTGTAATTGTATTTTGAATTTTTTATATCTATTAGATTGAATTTTACAAATTTGCTCAATCATCCTATATTTAATAACAATTTTTATTTTTATTTAAAATTAAATTTTAAATTTCAATTTCAATAAATATAATATTACTTTTTTTATAATGTTTTTATTCATAAGCATTATCTCCAATTAATTTTTTTTTCATTTGAAGCATGACAATTATTAATAATTAATTTTAAAATGTTTAATGATAAGTTTTTTAATGTGATCATGAATATTTAATAGTAATAAGAGCTTGAAATCAATCATTTCCTTTGAAAATTGTCATTATGGTGTTAGGTTAAAATACAAATATTCTCTGTATGAGAAAAACTTTCTAATGTTTTAAAAGGTACAGTTAAATATGCAAATTGCATATATTTGAAGAAACCTCGTCCTTTGTTTCTCCTTTTGAATCCTTAATAGTAAAGTTCACCTTTAATTTGTGGAGTATGAATGCATAATTGCATCTTTTAAAATATATAAAAAGAAAAAGAAAAATTGCAAATGTGATGTAATACAATTCTATGGTATAATCAAAACCATAAATTCCAAAATTTAATGTAATCTGGAAATATTTTGTCCTATAAGATAAGGTTAGAAGAACATAGAGGTTGATTAAACTATAGTATTCTATTAGCAATACTAGTATGCTATTAGCACTCTACTTGGTAGGACTAGATGAATCTCTCCTTTTTATCACTTTCAGCTACTAAAAAAAAAAATTATTGTATTCTAGATAGATCAGGAATTTGAATTTAGCCTCAAATGATGTTACTTTTGGACAAATGGCCAATTTGGGTACATTGTAATTGTGTGTATGACATGCATTTTTTTCAATTACTTAGATAAAACCTAATTACACAAACATTAAACACCATTTATTATACCTACCCATTAACCTGCATTCATTAAGCACTAAAGTCTCGTTGCCATTGATCAGCAAATGAAAAGATGGCCATCCAACTACTTGCATTAAATCAAACTTGCAAAATAAAATTCTAATATCTCGTATAAGATCCTTACAAAATTTACCATATGCTTAGGAACCAAAGATCTACTATCTTTTATAATTTTGGAAATCCTCATCTATTGAAAAATACATGCAGACTCCCAAATTTTGGAATCCATGAAAGTTGTAACAAGTCAATGCCATTAAAGTTACTTGATCACAATCCTCAATTACATCAGATAAAAACCTACCAACAAATTTCTTTTGATTATCCAAAATCAATATGCACTTAATTCTTATAATTCTTTTATTTCTTATTTTTTATTTTTAAACTTGCAGGAAAATTTGAGTTCCTTGGTTCAAATCACCCTTGGTTTCCTCTAAATCTTCATCTTTTTGACATGCATGTTGTTCAACTTTGTAAAGTTGCCCAGATAAGCTCTTGATATGATCTTTGATATATTCCTATTTCCATTTGTTGATTCTACATAAAAACTCTGCATATATATATCTATTTTTTATTATGAAAAACAGCTTCATTCCAAGCTATCCATAAAGCATACAATATTATTGCAATTACACTTATTATATAATTTTGCATAGACAAATCTTTCATCTTCTAATTTGGGATAAACTTTTAGATCCAATGTTTGATATTCTAAATGCCATTCGAAGAGAACTTAAACCCCAAATTAGAACCAAGCCAAACCGCACAACTAAATGGATAATGAAAGAAAGATGTATTTTTATCTCTATATAAACTTCACAAAATGTGTAATCTTGTGGCACACAAATTTGCCTTTGATTTAACAACTCTTGGGTTGCGGTAGAATAATACAACCCAATTAGGCATTGGAAGTTTCCATATAAATTGCCAAAATTTGTTATCTCCTAGATTAACTTACCATTGATTGGACATAAGCAAATTGTAGCGTAGCTTGACTATATAGATGATAGACTTGCTACATTTCCATGCTAATCAATCTTCACATCCACCCTTGAAATATAGATTTGTAACATATATCGTTAATACCTTGAACTAAAATTAGTTTGAATTTTTTCCAACTTGCTATTCCTTTGACACATAATCTCTTTAATTAACTACATAATTTTCCCTTTGAGTACATAGGTCAGCCATAGGCCACCAAAACTTGCTCCCTAGATTTATCTTATCACTCTTGCCTACTTGCCACTATAAACTATCAGTAATAAAAAAAAACCTTACTTTTTAAGTATCTCACCTCTATCAAGATGCAATTCTTTTAAATTCATCTAATTTCTCAAATTGATTATTAGCATATCCCTTTAAAAATAACTTACTAATTAATAAATAAGGACTAGAAACTATCCTTCACATCTATTTGGTGAGAATAGCTTTGTTCAATTTCTATAAGTTTGAGAGACTTATCCTCGCAAACCTAATGGTTGTTTAAGTTTCTGGTAAGAAATAGTATAAAGTTGCCTATTTTCCACATTACTTTTCCACCAAAGATCTTTGATGCATCTTTCAATGCTTTGAATATCTTCTTCTTTTATCTTGGTTGAAGACATTTGTATAGTGAATTCTCTAAATGATAATCATACACAAAACTTGCCTATCTTCCTATGAAAATAATTTAACTTTTCGTCCTTTAAGCTTTTTTTTTTAACTTTTTCAAGCACACACTTACCCATTATGGCTTTCTCATTCATTCCCTCAATCCAATAACCTAGGTACTTGCTTATATTATGAAGCAAATTCACTCCAATAGTGTTCGCAAGATCCTTTTGAATATGTTATGGAGTGTTTGAACTATACCAAATACCTGATTTCTTTTTATTAATAAATAGCCTAGACCATTCTCTAAACATAGACAACAACTCATTTATGAATTAACATGTTCCTTGATTGTTTTAAAAAATATAATTAAATCATTAGAATATAATAAGTGAGTAATCCTTAGAGCTTTCTTAGTTACTTGAACACCGTAAATTATATTATTTCCACTCAGCTTGTTGTAACATTCCTAATAAAACATTAACACATAAAATGAATAAGTATAGAGAAATCAGATCCCTCTAACATAAACCCTTTGTTAGCTTAATTGGTTTTGTTCTATCCCCATTAATAATAGTTTGATATGTAATCATAGTGATACATTCCATAAGTAATTGAATCCATTTTTTGAGAGAATCTCACATACTCCAAAACTTATTTAATGCCCTTCATCAAATTTTATTGTAAGCTTTGTGAAAATTCACTTTTAAAACTCCCCCAAAACTATTTCTTACTCTTAGTCCTTCTCATGTAATTTGTAATCTCAATAGTGATAATTGTAAGGATCAAGAGCCATATTTAGATGATTCAAAGGCTCATTCATTAATCACCTTTCTTGACTTGCTTTCGATCGAAAACTCCAAGGTATTCACATGAACCAGCAAATCACCAATGAATCTCTATGATCACTAATTGGATTCTCTTCCTTTTGCCTCATAGTGCTAGGTACGCCTCTTCAAGAGTTATGGTCAAGGAAGGTTGTTAGGGTTTTCTATGTTTTGGGATGTGTGAATCATCAAATATTATTATCCAATAAGCCTATTTAAATAAGTGCATAGAAAATCCTAACTAATTGAGCTTTGTTACAAGTATAATTATGGGCTTATAATTAGGCCTTATAATTATAACATGGAATTCCTATATATTAGGCCTAAACAATTTGATCCATTAATTTCAAATTCACTAGGTTCTAAGTATGTGACCCTATAGGCTCTCATTATATTGACAATAATCATAAATCATATTAATGATCATAAACAACGAGCGGTATCTAGTAATACATCATTGTTACCTAAGTAATGAAAAAGTTAGTGATTTAACTGAACCTATATATGTGATCATCATCTATGACTTTTTATCCTAGACATCTAAATTGAATACAAGACATGGACTATATCATTCCCGTATAGCTCAATTTAAAGGTTTCTTAATCTTTAAGTAAGTTGACTAAAGAAAATGTAATTGATATCTCATGTCAATTCATCTGAGCATGACCATGCATTTTTCTCAGCTTTACTTAATCAAGAAGTCCACAGATGTCACTCTTGTTATATAGTAGGGATAAATTCTATCTTAATCACACAAGTCCCTCTGCATGATATGTGACATATCCAATAATCATCCTTGCATTTACTCAACCATGAGTGATATAGAGTAGTATCAAAATATGAAACTTATATATAGGGAACCTTGGCGATCTCAAGTCAAAGGACCATATTAGTGATGATAACTAAGAATCACTCATGATACTCATATAACGATCCATGTAGTGTTCTTAAGGTAGGTTAGTCTAGTATATAAGTTCTCTAACTTGTACTCATGTGTAAACTTAATATCTTATATAAGTCACCATACATACTAGTCTTAACATATCAAAGCAATCCAATCCACAATGATATATAGCTCAGGATATTTAAAAATATAATTATTCTAAAGTTATTATTAAAATTAAATCTATTATGCAGACAATATATGTATAAATATGATAATTGAAATTATCTTTAAAATAATATGATTCAAATTCTCAATTATCCATATAATTGGTTTTAGGGTATATACACCAATAATAATAATATTATCTAAAATCATCTTACCTTTTATAAAGGCATTCTAATAAGGAAAAATAATCTCATTCATTACCTTTTAAAGCTTAACAACTAATAACTTACATATAACTCTGTACATAACATTACACGGAAAGATCAGACGAAGGCCTACCATAGAGGTTTGGTCCTTTCCTCTTGGAATTAAACAAACATTTGTATGATTAAAAGATTTAAAAGAAAATACTTTACCTAAAAAATTTAATACCATATACTTGACATGATCCTCAACTATTCCCTAAAAGGCTTGAAAGAATCCAACATTAAACCTATTTAGACCAGGGTCCTTATAAGCTCCTATATTAAAAATTGCATTAATAACTTTCTTACTACTAAATTCCTTAGTGAACAACTTAAGATGTTCATTAGATGATTTTGGAATGTGAAGAAAATTCAAATCCAAACTCTATATTTAAGGCTCAAAATCATCATATAAATTTTGAAAATAATTATTGGCAATTAGTTTGATTTGTGAATGTTTTATTTGTTATATGCCATTATCATATTTCAAAGTAACAATTCTTTTAAAAATTTACTATTGTACGAAAAAAATTTATACATTCATCTCCATTATTCAACTAACTTTGCCTAGTTTTTTAGGCTAATTTTATATGATGACACTGCATATAAAATTCAAGTTGAGATCTTGTTTGTTTTTCTAATTAATCTCTTTTAAAATTTTATCCTTCTAAACCTTAATCAGTTATCATTTTAAGGCCATAATCCTCTAATCTAGTTTGCCAAAATTGACTTTATCTTAACTTTTAAATGCTTTTCTAGCTTCATTTAACTTGTTCCTTGATTGATAATCTTTTAACCTCTTAGTTTGATATTACCAAGCTTGTATCATAATTTATTAACATTCTAGGTGTTCCAACCATAATGTTTGAAATAAAAAATTATGTTTTCTAAAAGCATGATGCCTATTTGTATTCAAAAGCATTTCTAAATGATCAGAAGTTACCAAAGAAAGAGTAGACACACATGAATAAGGAAAGGCCATTAACAATATTTCATTACTTAAATATCTATCAATATGCTCCTATACATTAGACATGCTTAACCTATTATTAGTCCAAGTGTACCACATAACCTTATTTGACACTTCTATTAAACTACTAACAAACATAACTTCCAAAAATTCTTTTACCTTTAATAACTTTGAACATAGACTAAGTTTGTTAAAAGGGTACAAGACTTTCTTAAAATCACTAATAAGCAACTATTGTAATCTCATCTATTTACTAGTCTGTTTAATGAAATTCCATAGAATGCCTTTGTCTTTAAGCTTTAATGGTTTATAAATCTCTGTAACAAAAACAAAATTAGAAGTCAGATGATCCACCTTTAAATGAATTTAGTGCTAATTCATCTAAATTAGCTCAACACCAAATTAGAAGTCCATCTACAAACAAAACCTCTATTGTGATCTTGAGCATCCACAATAGTTACATGATTAAAACTTAAAGAGTTAAGAACTCTGGTTTCCTTTTCCATAAGAACCAAGGTTTTAGATAAGAAGATAATATCAAGAGAATTTTGATGAATAAGCTATTTTAACCTTTGAATTGTAGAGGCATAGCCCAAACCTCTACAATTTCATTCTAAAATCTTCATGGTGACCTTAGGGATTAATTAGGGATAACCCTCTAAACACCTAAAGAATTTGTAGCCAAATTATTACGTTATTAATAGCCTCAAACACTACATTTTGATTCAAAGTCATCTCTTGCATTACTATAGTTAAACTTAAATCTTGATTTTAGCTAGAAGAAGTAAAGCTAACATTAGATAACATTTTTTTTATTATTAAACTTAATCTGATCATAATTATGCTTTTTAACTCCTTCCAAATTTTGAGTTATAGTTAAAGCATTTTAGGATCATTATCCAAAATGAAGCTCGAATAGGATCCCTTAGATATATAATTGCCTATGCTAGTAGAGGTAAATAAGAACTTTCCTAGACTTAATTTTCATTTGCTCTTTAAATGCTATGAACTCATGTTCAATAATTTTTTGAATAACTATTCTTTTCTTAATGGGCAATTATTTATTATTATCCTGCTTTCTCTTTTTTAGATTTTTAAACCATAATCCTTATTGCTGGAAATGGTACTCAAACTAACTAAAAAAACCAACAAATGACATAATACATCCAAAAGTCCATATTCCTAATTTCACTAGAAACACATAACTATCTTTTATAGCTTATTGAGTTCAAATTATACTATGTGTATTTAGAGAACAGAGAGTCTACTTAACTACTAATTGAAAACTGAATTATAGGCCAACATTAGCCTTCTTTTCATGGTTTGCAGATAACTTTATTGTTCCCCTTCTTCTAAAATTGCTTCTTCTCAAACTTCTTTGTAACTTCGCCATTAATCTTAAACCATTCTAGATGTGTAATCTTCTTCATAAGTCACTTATCATTCTTAAAGAAAGATGTTAAACTTGATCATTATTAACATTATGATTTGAATTTTTCAAGAACATTAGGAAAGTATTAACTGTAATACATTGTGAAATAAAAAGATCTAGTTCTTATTTTAGCAATATTACTTAACTCATCTTCCTCATTAACTGTATATAAGTAGCATTAGTAAGAAATCTATTGTGATTTGGGAGTTTCAAATATCTCAATTGCTTTTCTTAAGCTAATTGAAAATCTTCTAAGGATAAAGCTTTAACCACATGTATATTCAACTCCTGCCCTTGTTACCTTTGTTATATTATTAATTCAGGTTCTAGTTCCAACATATTTGCTTATTGAATTCTATTTGCTTGTTATTGACTTGTATCAATATTTGTATCTTATGATTGCTATAGCAAATCATCATTATTCTTTATAATATCAATTTGATCGTTGGATAGCTCAATTTTATTCATAGCCACATTTTCTTCATCATTTAAGTGTTACATTTCCTTATCATATGAAGATTCTTCATTATGATTCTATCGAATTTCACCAAAAAAGATGACTCATTCCTAGTAATTATGAAAGTGAGCTCGCATAACATTTATTGGAAACAGTGTAGTCCTAATTCTTCAAAATGAAGCTAAATTTTAGCTGTGTGCCATTTGCTATTATTTCTAAAGGCTCGAGCTTCTAATATAAAATATGATCTTTCAAGGACCACTCCAATTTCCATCTATCAACCATCTACCCTTCAATATCAATAATGACTTGCTCAAAAGTTTTGGTGTAATCATCTACAAAGTGCCTTATGCTACCATATAACAAAAAAGTATTAAAAATTGTTTCATACTAGCATTATGATGTGAACAGTATTATATTAATATTATCTCTTATATTTAGGTCCCTTAGGAGGTGATGATACTTAATTGGATCTATTTTGCATTAATTTGAGACTAATTGCATTAATTTGGACTTAATTGAATTTCGGGCTTAATGCTGAATTTTTTATGTTGTTTCAGTATTTTAGTCATAACTTGAGTGTTGGATGTTGGATTTGGACAATATATATACCGTTGGAAAGCTAAGAAAAGGAGCTACAATTTTCATGTTGACCATAACATCCAGTTCTGCCATCTTGGAGGTCAAAAATTAGCTCAAAACCAAAGCATAGTTGCTGTCCAGGCCCAAACCCGACCCAGTTGCAATGATTAATTCATATCTTGAGCTCCAAGGGCCGAATTGATGCAAGGTCAAGTCTAATTACTCCATGAAATCCATATATAAACATTCCTGAAGCCCTTTTGAAGAAATTGAGTCATTTTGAAGGCCAAGGAAGACGGATTGTGGCTCATTATTTCATCTCGAACTGGATTGAACTACTTTCAGTATTTTAACTATAACTTGAGTTAGGAATGTATGATTGGGCTGAAATTTTGTGGGTAGATTCCTAAGATATTAGGCTACAAGTTTGTAGTTCAGGTCTAGTCCTAATTATGCCTCTAGGGTTGTAAACAAAGAGGTTACAGAATCAGAATGTAAAAGTTAGAGAGAACTGGATAGTTTCCTATTTTTCTGTTGTTCTCGAGTTTTTCTCCAATGGAAGGCTAATTCTTTGAGTTGATTCAAGAAAATTTGAGGTTCTTCTTCCCCAAAATTATGAGATCTTGGTTTCTATGATAGTAACTGTAATTGATTTTTCTTTTTCCTCATCTATCTTTTCTAATTTGCATGATCGACTTGGATATTGATTTGATATAATCTTTGTTCAATTCTATAAGTTGTGTTTTTAATATGAATTGGTAGTAAATTTTAGTTTATTAATTATAATTTTTTATGAGAGAAAAGGGGATGAATGATTAATTTAAGATTCTGAATTAATTTATTTTTTGGCTGAATTCTATTTTTAAATTGGTTTTAATCTAGCTTAGGGGTTATGGTGATTGTCTAACTTAGCTAATCTTAATCAATAAAATCCTAATCGATTGTCTTGTGTAGAATTCATGAATTATTGCAGGAATTTCGGATAATTCAAAGCTAAATAATTAATTACAAAAATTCAATTTAGAATGATCTGTGATTAATTCTTCGAAGAAACCTTGAATTCCTTGAATTGGCTATTTGATTTCATTGATTTCCCTCTGTTTTACTTTTGTTTTTCAAGCTTAAATTTGTGCTTGTTATTCATTTAACTCATGCAACCAACCCCCCTAATTTTGTATTCTGTTTTGCATAGTTTTTATTTACATATAGCATACAACATTGTTTTTAATTCTGTTTCATTATAGTCTTTAGTCTGCAAGTTTTGTGTTTGATAAATTGCATAAATAGATAGCATTCTATTTATTGATAAATTGCATTCTGTTTAGGTAGCATTCTATGTTTAATAACATAATTAGTAAATAATCACAGAGACTTATTGAAAAGGATCTTCAGAGATTCTACCTGGTTCCCACTGTTTTTGCTGCAAATATTTTTAGAATTCAAAAATTTTAATTTGACCGGTTCGACAGTTGCGATCACATTACATCCACACAAATGTATCACCATCCAATCTGAGATTAAACCTTATAAATAATATATTATATGCTTTAAATTCCTTAGATACCCAAAAAGCTAATCAATCCATTGAACCTCCCAAATTATAGAACCTATATACCTAGCAAAAGGAACATTATAATACTTTAAGGGTAAGCCCTATAGTTCTACTTAAATAGGAAATGTATCCACATGGACTATTTCTAGTCTAATATTGGGCTCTCATGTATTCAAAATTAGCGAGGTCCCCTATATTGACCAAGGCCCATTTCTAAACACATAGTCTTTATCCTTTTTTCATTAAAATTGAACAACATAAGCTTTCCCCACCTTACCTATAACTTTAAATAATCCTCTTAACCACTAAGCTTTTTGTAAAATGGTTTTGAGTGAAAAAGTTCATAGATAGCCCACATCCAATAGGTAATAGATGAGATAAAATCTTCATCTATCCATATTATTGCTAACTACTTCCATGTTAAACTGTAAAATAGGCCTTTTATAGGATTTAAAAGCAAGATTAGAATTCTCACTATTTATATTCTCCATAGGTTTTTCATTCGAGTTTGATAAATTTTTAGACCAACCCATTTCTCAAATTTATGCCATTTTAACTCTTTGACCTAAAAGATTACCCAAGAAAAAGATTAGAAGCAGTTAATTAACTTCCAAGGATTAACTAAGTAAAAGATCTAGGAAATTAGCAGAAGTAAATGATATTTGATTATAGGAATTAGAAAATTTTAGCAAAAGAAACTAAAATTGTAGATTTTAGGAGGTTCTCAGAATAAAGATTTTTGAACATTATAGCTTTTGATTCTTGATGATTTTATCAAGTTTTGTATAAATGACATGCATTTAGTGACATTTAGTTGAAACATCTAATCAATTTATATTTTTATATTAAAGAATTGAGTTATTTTGTAAGATGTATTAGTTAAAATAAAAGTAATAATTTTTATATTAAAGCTAAAATAAAATGTAATTAATAACAATGTCTTTAATTTAAAATATCACATTTAAGAATTGATATGATAAAATTTTGTAAAAATTAAATAAGTAAATTTATTTTTAATTTGTTAATAAAAAATAATATATGTGATAAACCAGTTTAATCAATAGTTTTGATATTAGAATCTTACTTTTATATTTTATTTGCAAAACAAATTAATATGTTACACCATGATTGTGTTCAAATTATTCAAACCTAAATTAAATTAAAGATAAATATATATTAGCCAATTATTCACTGTGACATAGCTTATAAGGGTCTAACTCCTATTTGCACTTGACAAGCTTATTTGTTGAGCAATTACATTTATAAAAGGTGAGAAAGAAAATAGAGGAAGTTAACCATGTAAAAGGATCACAAACCTTAATGGATTTCATTTTTAAATAAATACCCATTATGTGGTGATAATATAAATTTGCATATTCTTACCCCTTCATATATGTCTTACCATTATTGGACCAACTACTCAAGGTTTTAGCACCTTAAGTTTTTTAAAGTTGTAAAAGCCACTTATAACATAAAGATTATGTTTATTCCAACTAATTTTAAATTAAATAATCCTTGATATAACGAATCTAGTACATAAATACAAATTGTTATTCTAACTAATTATAAACAACAAATAGCAAAAAGTGGCATTGTTGATTATAGATATTTTATAAGCAAAAAGAATGGCATATGTGTGTGTATCTAAACTAATATTTACTAATAACTACAAATAGTAATTCTATTTTTCACGTCAAACTTATACATGACAACTTCAACAATGTACTACATTAACACTTCTAATAACTTATGTTTATGATGCCTTAACTACATTAGTATATATCACATGATATTTCTATAGTAGTTTAGTGAAAACAACAATGTCTATTGTAGTACATTATCAAATTAAAAATTTCAACTACAAAGAGAATCCTTTCACTTTGCCTAACCATTACAATAATTATACACCAAATAACACTCCTTATACTATCACAGAAAACATAAATAAATAGCACATTAAACCATTGCATTGACATTACTAGCATCTCATGCAAGAATAAGGCTATTATGATACTTCATAAATCTTGAGAAATATGATTGTTGCTTGAAACAACCATAGAAAATGATTTTTGCAAGGTCCTTATGAATACCTTTTCTAATAAAGGAAACTCTATTTTCATTAGAACTATGTTTGTTCAATTATCAATTATGTCCAACAAGACTACATCAAATCCTAAGTAAATTATAAGCATTTGGCCTAATTTAATACAAACTTTGAAAATAGTGAATATGCCTAGGACTTATTGTAATAGATAACAAATCTAACATGATAAAAACAATCACTAAAAGTATTATAGGACAATATACCAACCTAATCATTATACTTAGTCAATGTAATGCTATTATTTTGTGAAAAATCAAGAAGCCTTATCTTAGTAAATTTCTAAGTGTAAATGTCATATACTACCACCCAACTTGAAATAACTTTCTTTGATGATATTTTCAAAGTCAACCAAAATATTTCATGACTTGCGAACATCAACCTATCTTGTATATTCAATCTAGGACTTATTCCATTAACCATTAATGATTCAGACTAACTCTTTAACCATAATAAGTATTTGTTACAAAAAAAAAATAATATGAGAACAGTTTAACTTTTTATTTATCTTCACCAATAGATAATCATTTTCAATAGCATTGTACCTAATAACTTCTATTCTAGTTGATTGATCTAGTATAGCAATGACAGTCTGGATCTTATCTATACAAGGAATAAAGGCTCAGGTGTATACAACCAAGGATGGTCCACTTGGTATACTTCTATGCCTAAGTCAGTAAAGATGCAAATAAGATAATATATGGAATTTTGCATTAGTTTTGAAGGTATACTTAAGGTCCTTTTATAAGATCAATGTCATTAAAGAGTAGATTAGAAGTCTAGTAACCATGGAGTTATCTTTATTATGGCTGATCTTTAGGCATGATAAAAGGTTTTTAGTTTATATTTGCACTAATGGTTGATAATTAGGTAAGATCTTTGCAGATTGGATCATGCCATGAGTTAGTGTTAACTAGTTTAGCTTAAGTTAAGCATTTGTATGATGTGTATTTATGTAAAATAGGAAGGTGATGCCTATGTCTAATCAGGTTTAATCTAGTTAGATATTTTAGTTATTGTCACTTGCCCCTTTCATCCCAAAGTATCATGGTGATATTGATTGGAATCTCCAACTAGGTTATCCATTTAGCTAAGGATATAAGCACTGTTTGGTATTAAACATTGATTTGGTTTTGTTCTCTGCCACATTGACAGTGATACTAGGGTTCTAAGGCTACGTGATCAAATGCCTTGAACAAAGAGAGCTAAGTCATGAAGCTTGGCATATTTTCCAAATGATTATTCCTTATCAGTCTTAATGATTTCAAATAGACCATAAGAAAAGGCATTTAAAGTTTATATGCTTTTGTCATTTATGGGCACCTATTTCCACATTTATTAGTGACATGAATGCTTATAATGATTTTTTTCCTTTTAATTTTAACCATTATATGAGGAAAATCATTTACTTTTTATCCTTTTTGGACTATAATCATAATTGTTCATTCTTTTTTCATTTGTTAGATGAAGACAAATCATCTAGCTTTAAAAAACCTTAACCTTTTTATTTGGTTGTTTGATCTTTTAGGTGTTATTCTTTAAAATAAATCCCAATCATTCGAGGAAAAGGATTTATACCCTTTTTTGGCACTTCTTTCATTTTTGGATTGCTACTTAAGTTCGTTTGACTCTTTTGCAACTTTTAATTCCATTTTCCTTAGGATCTCTTGCAAAATTTTCTACTAATCTTTGGTAATATATTACTTCTAGCTATATTTCATTGCAATGTCCTCTCCTTTATCATAGTTTATGAATGTATGTTCTGTTTATTGGCTATAATTGCTTTTTTAATTGATTACTTATCATATGTTCTTGTATTTTTTTGAGAAAAATGCTTTATGTATATTATTTTGATTAAATGACTATTGCAAACTTTAGCCATTTGTATTTATGTTTTGAATGAATAGTTATGTCCTTTTCTTTGTTTTCAAGATTTTGGTCAGATAACTTTTAACTTTTAACTTATTTCTTTAAAGGTCTTTTGTTGCTTAATGTCCTCTCTACCTCATTATGCTCTTAAAATTTATTTGGTTTCATCTAACTCTTTAGATTTGTCTTTGAGTTCTATAAATTGAATTTCCCAATGTGTCATCTTTCTTTTATTATCTTTTATTCACTTTCTGGAATCTCTTGTACATTTTTTAGTATAAGAATAATTTGTTGGCTATATTTTTGCCATGTCACTCATTATTGTTGTAGCTGATCAATCTTGCACTACTTAAGGCGAAGATTTTACTTTTCACCTTGAGGATTGTCTTAAAGATTTAAAATAGGTTCATGTTAATGTGAAAATGCCTAAGCATCTAGTTAATAGATTAAGATTAATGTTATCTTTGATCTCCAAATGTGTTGTTTAATCATAACAAATACGGGAAAGGAGTTCTTGCTAGTAGAAGAGGATGAGGGAGCTTATAGCTTTACTACAATTTGTTCTTTATGTTTTATAGTGATATCATCTAATAGATCAAAATTTCTCTGTCCTTTTCACTCTTCTGATAATGTGTTCTAAGGCATTTAAATGTCCACCTAACTTTACTAATTTGGAATGCATGGTACCTTTCAGCCTGTTTTAAGGCCTTCTAAGATAAGATAAAGTTGAAGTCTTGTAATTCTAAAATATTTTCTTACTTTTTCATTTTCTCCCACCAAAGGAATGGAGGTTAGACATATATCGTGCAAAGGTCCGCTGGCTCCTTTTTTCTAATGTAATTACCAATGTGAAAGTGTGGAAGAATAACTTCTTCAAGGTACAGATGGTAAGTGATATTATACCATGTTGCATTTTAAATGGCAAGCAACTTAATTTGATTATATAGTTCAAAGCATGCGAGCATTCTATACCTCTTAGACTTTAAAGTTTCAACGATAAAGACTAAGATATCATTATTCAATTATTATGTTATGTTCAAGAAAGGCTTCTTGATATACGACTTGTTTATACTATATTCTTATTTTCTTATATGCTGGTATTCTTTTTTAATTGACTACTATGCCATTTTTATTTTACAGAGTGTTAGTTAGGCATCAATAATTTTAACATTTTTCCTTTCACTATGGATTGTATTCAAAAAATTACATGGAGAATAACAATAAAAAAGCATAAAAATTAGGATAACTCAAGCATAAAAGCTAGGTCCAGGTAAATATGTTATAGTTGCTACTTTAATGGTTAAGGAGTTTCCTAAAGTTCGTGTTCTAGGAGAAACCCTACCTCTTTCTGGTTAAACAAATCTACTTCCAAGGAGAAAAGGACTAAGAGGAAGCATGATGTAGAGAAATGTCTAATTAAAGTGGTAGTTGGGAGTGCCAACATCTAAGAAATGAGCAATATACTTGATTTTGAGATGGTTACAACTAAGGTTGCCTTGTAGGTTAGTTTGCCACAAAGCTTGTGGTAGAAAAATGTGGATTCTACTTCATGGATGCCAAGTTAACTAGTAATTAAGGTTAATCAAGCTAAGAACTAATAGTATAGGGTAGAGTTTAGTGATAGTTCAACTTTGTGCTTTACTATAGTGGCAATAGGTTGAATGCTCAAGACCATTCTTGAGACTATCTCCTTAATGGAAAATAATAATGGTGTCTCTTTAAAAAATCATATAGAGTTGACCTAATGAAATCTTGCTACTACTTGACAAGATTTGGAGAAAAAGACTATAGAGTTCCTAGTTGCCAATAAGAGGGAGATAGACTAAAATGAGAAATTAAAGGAAAAGAAAAAAGAAATGTTTAGATTTGCAAGAAAAGAAAGGCAAACTTAAGGCTTTTCTAGATACTTATAAAAAAATGAACAACAATAAGGATCAAGTTGAATGAGAAAGATGAAAAGATATAAAATTTAAAAACTTATGCTTAAGAATTGGATGCCAAATTGTTGAATGCTTAACATAAGTGTTGGTTTTTCTTCCAACTGGGGTTTAATTCAGTTTTGGTTTGGATTAAGGACTTCAATCATTCTCTTGCAATTAATTTATCCAAGTTGATTGGGATTCTATTCTTGATGATTTGTTATAAAAGAAAGGAAATGCCCATTAAACTTTATAATAATTCTAAAGTACTTAGAGATTATGCTCTAATTGATAATTTAATATTCCCATTTTTTATGGCTTCCAATGATTCTGTTATTTATGAGTGTCAATTAGACCTCTTAATTTAATTTTCATGGCTTCCAACAGGCATATTTATATGTTTGTTCTTGCTATTTAATTTGTTTAATCAAATTATTATTTCTATAACTTACTTTTTGTATTGTTTGGATATATGTTGTGAGATTTTATTTTTTCTTGTATTGAAATGATTTTCATTTTATGAATAAAAGAGTTTAACTATTTTTATTTATTAGTAAACTTAGAATGAATTCTTTTAGGTGTTCACTTAGAGCTTTATGTTTTAAGAGTTCACTCGAAACTCCTTATTTTGGGATTTAACTTAGGTTTCATAAAATATCAAGGGGGTTTACTCAACTTTTTTAGTGTGAAGGGGTTTACTCAACCTTTTAAGTGTTAAGGGAGTTTACTCAAGCTTTTAAGTGATAAAGGAGTCTATTTGGGCTTTTATATGCCAACAGAGTTTTGTTTAAGCTTTTATGTGTTAAGAAAATCTACTCGAGCTTTTACTAAATTCCCAAATATTCTTTAAATAATCTTTATTGGGTGAGTTTTAAGGTGCCCAGAGGGTTTTGGAACCTTGGGTGATGTGGATGAATATTAATCATAGGATTTTTATCCCAAAATCTCAATTGTTGTGATAAATAATGTATTTTTCTTGTTATTGAAAAATTCTAAAAAAGGATATTTTATTTGAAAATGATAGATTGACCTAAAAATAAAATTTTGTGTTTTGTGATTCATGCCGATAAGGAAATAACACGCCAAATGTTCAAGACTTTCATCGATCGCAAATAGGTATGTGAGTCCTATCTCTGCATCGATTTGCAGCAATTCCCAAATCCTATTTCTAAAGTTAAATGATCTCTTGCAGCTCTATTTGAATTGACCTTAATTAACCCCACATTAAGAGGCTTCCATTTGATCCAAAACCCCAACTTTGGAATAGGAAGGAAGAAACCGAAACTATGTAGGACCTGAATACACAATTGATTATGGAAACTAAGCTGCTTCTTCGACTAAAACAATAAAAATCAACAAGCCATTTTCAAACCTTAAATAGAATACCTTCTAAAGTCATTTGATTGCCATCAAAGAAGGCTTAGTTCCGATCTACTTATAACTCCTAAAGAAAATAACTAAAAAGTAGTATCTTCACAAAACCTTTTTGAGATCCAAAATTTGGATCTCAATAACAATAATAATCTAGTAAATCCAAATTTAAATCTCCCGTTGTTGAAAGGTTTTAAGCTATTCCTTCAATCACAATACTTTTGAAGTGGAAGGCACTATCAATTGCAGGGCAACAGGAACGTGACTTATCAAGAGCAACTCCATCCATCTATCTTCAATTTTCAAAAGTTAGGCCATATTTTAAATTTTCCCAAATGATGTTAATCACTAAAATTATTTTCTTATTGTTTTACTTGACACATGGCATAAAAGCATGTTGCCACATATCCAGGGTTCTAAAACCTAAGCTCTCCCAAAGACACCATATCATCCACTTCTTTATTGAATTATTTCTTCATTGATTTAGATATTTATATTGTATTACTTTAGGTGAGTCATATTCCATATGCAAGGAATAGATGTAACTTTCAACATCTCTAGCTTATAAATACCATTTCCAAGATATTCCTTAATTTTGATGTGCAAAAAAAAAGCTACTGGAGGCACCAGTGACAAGAGTCGAACACATGGTCTATAGTCATATGAAGATGTATAGAGGGAGGCCAAAAAGGATATTAGGAGAAATTACAAAAAAAGATCTCTTGGTGAATAATATTTTTTAAAATTTGATCTCAGATAAAGCCTAATGGCATAATGTGATCTATGTAGCTTACCTCACTTAACGGGATAAGGCTTTATTATTATTATTGTTGTTTTCCTTTCTCCACTTATTAATAATGGATATTAGTCTATTAACTATATACTTACATCTTTTTAGCTTTATACAAGACCTTTAGAATAACTCCAATGTACACCAGGTCAAAAAATTATCTCCAAGATCAATCTTCAATCTTACAAGCTTATAATTCTTTATTACTTTTAGGATGTCTTCTTGCACTCCACCAACCTCATCATAAGTCATTTTCTCAAGCGATAAGAAATAATGAATTTTTCCTACTTTATTGAATTTTAAAAATCTTCTTGCTATGGAATCAAAAAAGAGGTCAAAACATTTGAAAACTTAAAGATACTCCATTTAATGGTTTGATCTATAGTATACTTTAAAAATCACTAGACTAACTTAATTTAAATGTGTTCATTTTCATATTCTTCTTTTTACTCCACACTGGAGTTTTCTTTAATAATGGGTTCCACTTTTAAGATCACCATATCCGTATTTATGATTGCTAAATATAGTTTCTAGAGTTAGACCCAATTTATCATAACTTATTACATTTAGCATCTTTATTAAGATCAATTGCATAGGCAATAAAGTTAAGGAAAATACATTATCTAATTAATGCATGTAATGACTTGAATTATGCTTACATTTTCTTCTTAAAATAGTTTATGCAAAAGATATTTAAGACTTTACAACATATTATAAAAGTTTAATATTACACTTCTAAAACCTAACACTAAAAGGATATTTAAAAATTTTAAAAATATAATATATATAACCTTACACTTATATTATCAACAACAAACTATATTAATAATATAATATTAAAATGTATTTAATATTATTAATATGACCCCTCCCTATTATATTTCAAATAATTTTTCTTCTAAAATTTTTAAACAAAATTTTACTGCAGCTAGTCTCATAATAAGTAGGTGCACAATAAGCAAATAATAATTTCCATATAACACTTTAATATTCAATAAAATTACTACATTATCTTAATGATTCTAAAAATTGCTACAAAATTCCAAAAAGTGGTTAAAATAATGGGAATTACTTTGGAAAATTTTAGGCTTAAAATAATTTCAATTAATCACTTAAATAAAATAGGTAAAAATAACTTAAAAAATATAATTCTAGAAAAAATTTGAAAAAATGACCATAAAATAATGCTCGAAGAGTAGAACATAACTATGTATTCACTATTGTTGTTAAAGGCCAAAACGCCAGCGCATTCATGCACCACAATATGTATTTGGGCTTATCTCTTTTGCCCGATCACGTAGTAAACGAGTCAAATCGGCCTAATTCTAACTTGTTACTAATCCAATATCTTTTGTATAGTTTTATGTGATTTTCTTAGAATTTTTAACATAACCACTCCAAATATAATTTTATAATTGACCTACTCAAAAAATTGATGCAAAACATGTTAATTTTTTAATCCAAAATTTTCAAAAATTTAAGAGCACATTTGCAACTTGTTCCAAGCATTTTTATAATATTTTTCCACTTTGAATAGATCTATTATTTGACAAATGTTGTTATAAGATTATGTAAGACATATCTAATTAAAATTTAAAAAGAAAACTCAAGTTTGAAAAATCCACAAAATTTAGGACTTGTTGCATTTATTCTAGGAAAGAGTTTTATAGAAAACTTAATTTTCAAATGGTTTTTTGTCCTTAAAATTAGCTTAATAACCAACCCTTTTGTGACAGGTAACTTTATAGGTTGAATGCTAAGGAAAAGGTCCTTTGTTCTTACTAAATTCAAAAACACATAAAATGCAATGAGCTTCATTCAAGAAAGTTACAAATGCCTTCAACACACATACGATTTCAGTGCCATAAAACAAAGGATGTAAGCAAGATATTAGTGCTAGAAGGTGTGGTGCAACTCCCTATATTATCAACATCAAATAATATGGAGTGCTTATTAATCTTTAAAACTCTAGATATATACTTAACATTCAATTTATAGTCCTCTATCTCAATCTTCATACATTATAAAATTTCAAGTCTCTTTAAGCAATTACTTAATTAATGGAGCCCATGCATACACATTAACTAGACTATCTAGAAGCCAAATATATGTTAAATGAAATATTCAACTCTAATAGTGAACATATATGGCAAAGGAAAATAGCATGCTAATTCATGTGTTTTAAGACAACAATTAACACACTTTTATCACCAATTCACACATATAAACAATCTTGCGGATTCTCCAACATATATAATAGAATATTTGATAATATATAATTCAGATATATGGTAGTAAAATTGTATTAGTTTGCAACATATATATCATCCAAATAAGTAAAAGTAAACCTATCTCTTTTCAAAAACTAAATCCATATGCAAGGATAAGACCAATTAAATTTGAATATTAAGTTACATTAACCATAATATGAACTCAATAATTACTTTTTCATAACTTTTTCAAAGGCATATATTGTTTCACAAATTCTTCCACACAATTAACAAGAAGGAGATATATAAATAGTTTTTAATTGATTCAATCAATGTTTTAGCATGCATACTCATGAAACATGTGTGCAATAACTCATTTATACATAAAATATATTTGACATAGAAAGTAAACAATATTAATTCATCTAAAATTACTGCAATTAATTTATTAGTTATGACACATGATTTAAATCAAGCTCTAATACCAACTATTAAAATTTTTAGTTTTTCAAAACTACTTGAATCCCTAATCGTGTGTCATAGCATGATTTATTTAATAATAAAGGATAAAATTCATAAAGTAGCTAAAAGAAAAACAAAAAGGTTAAAGGAAAGACCTAATTCAATATTACTTATTAATTATGCTCAATTAGCCCTAAAAGGCTTCAATTTTAATTTCCAATCAAATGTTTGATCTCTCACTAACTGCCTAAAAGAACCACAAATGCAAACTATGTGAAAAAGGGGTTATTCCTCAATCCAAACCTTACTACACACTTTTTGATGAGAGAAGCACTTTGTCTACATTTAAGGGAGGAAATTACAATATCATAGAGTTTTTAAAGGTAGGGAACTCTTTAATATTTAACTAGGCTAAATCATGGATCCTACTAATTACACAATCCATACCCATTCAATTTTTTTTGGGCCTAATAACATTATACCCATAATATAATAATTACTTATAATTAGGCATTAAACAATATATAATATTAATAACTTTATTTAAAAATTAATGCGAGGCCCAAAATTTCCAACAATTTTTTCATTTTTTTCTCTATGGATTCAAAAAAAGATTTGTTGTATTAGTTATTTCAATGATCATTTATCTGCTAAAACTTCTTTTATATCATTTTGCTTTATAAAAAATTGCACTAATATATTTTTTTAACTTCATTAAAATTATTATTATTATTCATATAAAATCTTACAATATTTTATTTAAATATTACAACTTGTTTGTAAAAACCAATTTTTTTAAAAAAAATTATAAGTGCAAAACTTTAAATATTAGAATTACAATTTTTTATATATTTATCATAAGTGAAAGTCATATATAATTTTTCACTATCTAAAAAATTATAAAATTTTATATAAAAAATTTCAAAATTAATATTTATATAAATCTTTATAAAAATTACAAATTTATTTCGAGGATGTACCACTAGCTAGGAAAAATAATATTTCTTAATTAAAATGTACTTAATTATTTGGATAGTGTTTAGTTAGAAGGTATTTTGGTATTGGAAATGAAATCAAAAAATTGATTTTCTTACTAAATGTTTGGTTCACATATAGTAAAATTTGTTATCCATGCTTACCTATAACAAATTATGCCATTTGATTTCAATCATTTCTTTGAAGTTCCAAATTATGTTATTTAGTGAAAATAGAAAATACTTTTCTTTCATAATCATCATCCACAACTATCACCATAGCTACTATTACCATCATTATTGTTATTAACACTGCCACCATAACTATTGCAATCACTCCCGCCATTACTATTACTATCCCTACCACCAATATTGTCATCATGGTGTTATTACCACTAACATAATCATCACTACTTTTGTCATTACTATTCTAACTATTATAACATTGTCAATGCACCATTACCATTATTACCATGACACTATCTTCACACCATTATTACCATTGTCGTTATCATCACTATTGTCATTATATAACCACTATCATCACCATTGCATCATAAACACCACCACCATTATTGTTATCACTGCTGCCACCATTGTTACCATTACTACTATCATCGTCTATTCCCTAATTCATGAACCAAATAATGAAAAAGAGAATTACAAATAGTATGATTCCATTCTTTGAATGAACCAATAATTTCAAAAAAATAATAATTACCTTTCCCTTACTTCCTTTTATATGATTTCATTCTATTTCTATTCTCACAAATTGAACTAAATGTTACTTAAGTGTTTTTATCATTAGATTTTTTTATTTAAATCTCAAAGTAGACATCATAACCAAAACCTAGTCATGATTAGTGTAAAATCCATTATTGGATTTCCACCAGCCTAATCTTCATTTTATGTTATCATAGATAGGTATACGTAAGATTTTAGGAATATATCATGCATTGAAAGTAAAAGATGACAGTTAAGGTAAGATCTATTTACCAAAAGGAGTAGAAGCTAGCCTCTTCATTTATCACTCTATATAGAAAAAGGCCTAGAAATATCTACATTAATTATCTAATACTACTTAAGTCATACCATATAGTCTCCCAAGAGCTTAACTCTGAGACAATGGTAGAGGCAACTTAAATGTAACATTTGCAAAGACAACACAAAGAGGGGTAAGTTTAGGACTCAGCGAGTAATTGTTTTACCAAAATCAAACATGGTAATAAATATAACTTACCAACTAGATTTACCATCCTAAAATCATAAACATTTTAATCACATAATTCCTAGTACAAAGTCCCTTAATAACAACCTGGTCATTCATAATTATCTAACCTTATCACTATTCTCACTCTACCCATGCAACTATACACATTTTATCACATTATATACGTAGCGGTAGAATAAGGAAAAGTGAGTACATCTCTTTATTCTTGTAGCTCACATTTATATTTAGAATAGATCAATATAATTCTCTAAGTTCTATAGGTAATATTAAAGGTTCAAAGGCCTTTATGACACAATTCATCACATTAGCATCATCAATTTATGAAATAATAACATGCATAAACAAATTTCTCTTATGCAAATAATAATCAAACTTCCTTATGCCTCTTAAGTAATTCTTATTCCTTCACAAACTCCAACCTTATTCCTCCAAGATCTGCCCTATCCCTTCACAAATTAATATCGATTAATAGGACATCATATTTCATATTTTCTTTACCACATTTTCTTGTAACTCAAGTCATATTCATTCTCTTTCTCATTTTATAGCTCAAACATTTATAATTCATTTTTTGTCACAATAATACCATGCCTTGGTGAATGGCCACATATAATTTAATTCAATTCAATTCATAGTTCCATAACAATTCTCATTCTATCATACATTAAAATCTTTCATTATTCAAACACTTTTTCATTCATATCTTAATCTCATATTTTGATATTATCAATCTCAATCATAATTCACATTTAATAGTATAATCTTACCTATGCCTCATGATAGGGCCATATAATTCTATTTATTCTAGAAATGACATAACAAGTTTATTCACATCATTTATTATATATCATAACACCTCTAATTCTCATTTCATGGCCATAAATTCATGCAATTAACTCAAAGTGATAATATTCCATCCTTGCTTGGTGTTTAAGAACCTTACATCTTATTCTGACCCCTTGTATGGCATAATAATATAAGTAAATTGGACACAGTCAATTATAGACTTGATTATAGGAGACTCAAAGCAATTTTGGGGACTATAGTTAACTATAGAGTCGGGTTAGGATCTAGAAGAAAATTATAAATACTTATAATTAACTATACAGTTAATTCCAAGAAATAATTTCTTAGCATTATAGTTAACTATTGCTTTCAATTTTGTAAATTCTTTGAAAATGTCATTGTTTATACACTTAAAAACTAGTCTTTAATGCTTTTAATGTCAACTAAACTTTATAAAATCCTAAATGCAAGCTAATACCACTTCATTAAAGCCACCTCTATCATGAAATTAAGCACATATCACAAACCAATGCATTATTGAGGCATTTCTATTCATTTTCAAGAAAACCCAAAAGACTTACCTCAAATGCTAAATTCTCTTGAAATCTTTTAATTAGAGCTTAAATATTTACTCATATAGTATGAAGGAGCCTCTAACAAGAAGAAATTATGGATTTGCCATCCCTAAGCTTCCAAAATCAATATGTTTAAGTTTAAGACTTAAATTTCTCCCTTTTAGGTTCAAAGCCTAAGCTTCACTAATTCTTTAAAGAAAATAAAGAAGTTTGAGATTAAAGATCGTTTAGATGCCCTTACCTTGATTACATGAGAAGATTGATGAAGATTTTCTTCCTTTAGCTTGTTTGGAAGAAGATATGAAGAAGTAGAAGGAAAAGGATGAGAGGAATGGATGTTGGAGTTTTTTATTAGGGAAAAATAAGTTTCATGGGCTCAAATGAAATTCATATAAAGGTAGGGCATTTTTGTCCTTTCATCCTAAATCTCTTCCATATTTATAAACTCACTTTTAATAATTTGAAACTTTTAATCTCCATATTCTATTTACTTTCCTTATCTATTTGACATAAAAATCCTACATCAAGTCTTGCTAGATTATTATATTTTATTTTATCTAGTATCTCATTCACATATTAAAATTCACCTTTTTTCATGCAAGATTTCTTTTTGAAAAAGGACATATAGTTCATTTTGATTATTCTTATCATAATATAAGAGTCTAAGTCACTATATTTTAGAGAGGGTATAATAGTGGATATGTTAAAGAAAAACCACAAATCTCATTTTCAAAAAGATAGTTTAATAATGAAAATGCTCAATCTCTTGAGAAGTCAAGTTTTTCATAGAACTACTATAAAATTTTAAAGATTACAAATAAAAATATTCACATTCTTTTAAAATCATAACTATTAAAACTTTAAAAAAGTGGAAAATAAAAAGCATATAAGTTACTTGTAACTAGTGGTCTAAGAACCCACAATTAATGAATTCAAATGTTTGTACTTGATGTTTAAATTCAGGATATACTTTGATATGCATATTAAAATTTTATATAAATATGTATTTTTATAATTTTTGTGAAAATATTTTATATTTTTCAAAAAATTATCAAAAGTAATTTTTATGTGAAAGAAAACTTTAGAAAATATCTTTAATCAATTATAATTGATAGAATTGTAATTTTTATGTAGTTATTGTACAAAAAATTCCTACAAAATATAAATTGTGCGGAGAGTTAAACGATTTTATATACAAAATTATACACGTTTTTACTAAATCTTCGTAAAAACATGCAAATCTTCTAACATGTATCAAAGTATTATTCTTCAATTTTTTTTATTGTAAAAATATCAATTAGTAATCTTGATTAAAGAATACAACTATAAGATAAACATTTATTTTTAATCAAGTTTCATGTGTTGAAATTATTAAGTGATCTATTAATTATTAATTTCATTAAAAATTATAAATATGTCAACTATATCCGATTATCTAAAAGGAAGAGTAACATTGGTTTAAAAAGAGTAACATTATTTAATCTTAATCATTATATATAGTGTAATTTGATTAAAATCACTTTTGCATTTATTCCTTAGTATCTTGTTCAAATTCTATCATTAATAGAGTTATCCAAATGCATTTATATTATATTTTAAAAACCTAATTACAATTTGTTAGAATATATAGATTGAATAGAAAAAAAATTAGTTAATTCTTCAATAGATATTGATTGAGTAACATTGAATATAAAATTATAATTTAAATAATTAACTTTCTAATTAAGAGTGACGTCAGGTGTGACTCATCACTTAATATTATAATATTTTAGTAGGTTTAAATTCAAAAATTCATTCGGTTAATACTTTACTTGCACATACTAAAACCAAGTCGCTTCGCCGCCCTTAACTCTCGAGTTGTAACTTTTAAATGTTTTTTTAGAACTAATAATTGAGAACAGTAATGAAATGTTAAAACTGAAAAAATGGAAAACCTACATACAGTACCTCTTTAAATGTTATAAGGTTGAACTTAAGTAATAATTTCCTTCAAGTATTTGTCTTTAATCATGTCTTCAACTCATCAAAAACTTGATCTTAGGAAGTAAATTAATTCACTAGAGACTTATGTGCTTTTTTTAATTAATATTTTATTTTTTAAAATCTTTTTGAAGCTTCAAAGGGAATATTTATAAGATTTTGACTCCATTTCGCACAACAAATAAGTTAACTTATAACTTATTAATCTGATTAATAAATTATAAACTAGCACCTTATAACTTATTAATTTGATCAATAAATTATAAGTTAGCATTTAGAGGTATTTTTTCCATTAATTTATTGAAAAAAATAAGTTCTGATTTAATAATATATTCTTATAAGATACTATCTTTTCAAATTCTTTTCAAATATATCCTTATTCTTTTTACTAATTTATAACCTATGTCCTTTATAATATAAATTTAATTTTTTTTCATAAAATGTAATTAACTTAATATTAACATAATTATATTCTAATTTTAAAATATAAATATATAAAAATATGTATATAAATAAGGTCATAAAATATAATTAATTATATTTTAAGTAATTATAATTTTATTATAAATAATAAAATAAAATTATGTATGTAAATAAATATATAAGTTTATAAAATATAATTAATTAAATATTAAATATTACATTTTTATTTTAAACTTCATAATTGCTTTAATACAATATGATTTTTAGATAAATATGAATTATTTCAATTATATATCTATTTCTATAATATATTCTTTTATGTCATTTTATAATTTCAACTAGTTTAATAATTAATTTTATAAAATACTTTTTAAACAATTATGTAACTTATTAGCTATCAACTATAAATTAACTTATCAGTTACCAGTTAACTTATCAACTATTTATGTGAAATGGAGCTTTTGTAAAAATTATGTGTATTTTACCCAAAATAATTTTGTATATCTCTATTTGCAAAAGAGAGAAGGTTTAATTTATTGTGATTTTAATTACCAGAGAATAATTACCGAAGAAAATTACCTGAGAATGAAGAAATTATCTTCTAAAATCAGTGGGAGTGCTTAGTACTTGATTGGGGTTTTGTTTGTCCATATTTAGAAAATATTCCACTGCATTGATGCTTTGCCATTTGGTTTGATTGTATTTAATATAATTCTTTACATCAATGGATTAGATGAGTCGGCATAGAAAGATTATTTGACCGTTTAATTGGTGTTCTGATAAATTATGGAAATTCAGGAAGATAGCAAAAATTTAATTATTTATTTGGGCACGTTATGGAGCAATTAGTCAAATAGGCGTGTGGAAAACTTGATCGAAAGCTCGAAAGTCTTTTTGGTCTCTGAAAAAGCTTTTAAAGGGGATGGACTTCTGTATTGGTATTATTATTCATAACAAAATATTCAATTTATTTATGTGATTAGGTGAGAGATATTTGCATCCTGACCTCTGTTGTTGCTCAGATTTTCCAATATGATTTTGGGCTAACGAGTTAGAAATATAAAAAGCACTAATTTGATATCTTAAAGTATGATCTAATATGATAAATTCCAAGCAATTCCACTCACTATGCTCAATCTAAAATTCCTACTTCTACAACCAAATTATAGATCCATTTTCTATGGAATTAAAACAATTACAATTGGCTTCATCCATAAGTTGAAATCTAACTCTCAGCTTTCAACAAGATTCAGTATGCTCCTTCTTCTTCTTCTTCTTCTTCATTTTTTCCTCTCTCTCTCTCTCGCATTAATGTGTAAAAGAGTAAATAGCAGTAGAAATATAAACCAAAAGAGCAGAAGAAACCAAAACGACCATTGCTGTAACCGCCTGAGAAGCAGATTTACTCCCACAAGACAACATCCCCAATCTAATCTCAATCACATTCACCATGGAAAGCACCAAAAAGAGACAACCCATAACCGATCCAATCGCAGAACCCAACATCCCAAATCTGAGAACCTTAAAATTTATGTGCGCCTTAAAAGCCTCGTCAACATCCTTGCTATTGAGCAAATTAATGGCAAGCTTCAATCCTTGAGCAATTAGAGAAGAAAATAGAAAGAAGCTGAAAGAGACAACCTCGAAGACAAGAAGCTTCTGGGCAACATCAATTCCGGCATCGCAGATAGTCTTGTTCTCGAGGTTGTGCTGGCCTGGAGTTGTGAGGGAGAGGCCGACAAAGGCAGCGATTGAGAAGAGGGAATTCACATTTACAAGGCCGTCAAGGGCGGTGACGTGAACACTGGTCGTGGAGGCAGAGGATGAAGAAGACGCTCTTCGCATGGTTTCTGTGTTGACATATTTCTTAGGATATTGCTCAGATCTGTGGAAAAACAAAAGACAATGTAGAAAATTAGTTTGAAACAATTGCACAATCAAATACTATGAATTAAATATGAACTGAAACTGATATTAGAATGCAGAAAGTGAAACAGAGAGAGGGGATACTCCGCCATAGTTAAAGTCTTTGTCAATCTTTGTTTTCAGGCCTTTAGGGTTTAAGTTTGTGAGAGAGAGAGAGAGAGATTGAAGCTTGCTTGGTGTTAATTGCTTGACGAAGAAAGAAGTTTGGTTTTGGCTTGTTTGCAGGGGAAGGGGGATGCTTTTCTTTAGTGGGGTTTGCTTTTAGCCACTTCATTGCTTTCCGGACAGGTTTTAAAGTACAAACAAGAAAAATGGCATGCGGACCGATCCAGTTTTGTGATTAGGAACCTAATGCCAAGCAATCCAGTTTTAGAAAAGAGATTTTAAATATCTGGCTTTCAAAAAACAATTATTATTCTTTCGTGGGCTTTTTGTCCAAATAATGCTAAAAAAAGACTATTTCACAACCTAATGCTCATTTTAATTCTATTTCAGTTCTCGCGTATAACATTATAAAAAAAAAAAAAATTTAAAGACCAAACATTGCCAGGGCAAAAGTTTTGGAAAGTATCTGAAGAAAATTAAAGAACTTTTACAAAATAATTAAAACGAAAATGTTGAGTATCAACGAATGGTGCACATGTTGAGGAACAGTGTATTATATATATCAATTAAAAGTCAATGTAAGCTATTACAGAAAGTTAAAGAACTTACTAGGCATTAGTACGTGATTTGTTTGGTAGAAATAGAATAATGAGTATAATTTCTCAAAAATAGAAGATTGTTAACTACTAACTAGTAATATTTTTAAAAAGTTCTATTTTTTATAAATCAGATTGCTTACTTATACCACTTTTGGTAGAAAAAATTTCTCATATCTTTTATAAATAAAAATATAAAATTACCCTTATTTAATTTAACTAATATTCACTCTAATCTTTTATTATCAACATTTGAAAATCACAAAAATAATATTTTTATTGAAGATAAATACAATTTATTAGTTATAAAATAAAAATATACCTATTTAAATGATTATTAATAATGTAAAATATAATTATATTAATAATTATATAATAAATAGAATAAATATTATAAAAAAATAAAGAAAATCTATATCTATATTAAACAGAAAAAACACAATTTTTTTTATTTTTTATTATTTTCCTAAATGATGCGTCGCTTATCCAGGGCTTAAGAAATTTTTTATTTCCCGCCCAAATGTTTCTTACTTTTCCTATTTGTACATTTGTTTTCTTTTAAATAATTTTTCCTTTTTTATTTATTTTATTACTTTATTATATTATATATTTTATTTTTAATATGAAAACCTTTTATATAAATTAAAATTTTAATCTAACTAAATTATTTAATTAAATATTTTATTTTTATATTTCATATTACTCTAAAACTCACTTACTTTTCTATATTTTTTAATTCTATTACATTTTTTTTTATTTTTTTCTCTTTTTTTGTGTTTAAAGTTATTGTTTATGTTTCAAATACTAATATTTCTAAGAAGTATATAATTTATTTTTATTATAAAAATATTTAAAATAAATTAAAAGATTGAATTGAATTGAATTGCTTAACTATATATTCTAATTTTAAATTTTATATTATTTTATAACTTACTCATTTTTTATTTTTATTTGCTCAACTATATGTTTTTCTTTTTCTTTTTCTTTTCTTTTCATATCTACTATTATTTATGTTTTATATGCTAATGTCACATAATAGTATATGTATAATAAGAAATATTTGATTTTGTTTTATATATATTCTAAATAAGTTAAAATTTTAATATAAAAGGTATTAATTGTACAGTACATTATTTAATCAAAATATCTAAAAATTAAAATCAATCAAATTTATCTTTTTAAATTTTGTCTACATTATCTTGATATCAACTTTTAAATATCATATTTCAATTTAAATATATATCAATTGATACTTTTTCAATACTTTATAATTCATGTATTGTTTCACTTCCTTTTATTTACTTTATGACATTTTTTTATACTTATTTACATTATTTATAGTTTAGATAGCAATATCACCCAATGACATAAATCAAACATATTAATATCATTAAATATATAAATATAATATAATATATTTTTTATTATAAAAATACATTAAGTAAATTAAAATTTAATTTAATTTTGTATTCTTTAATTATATATTTTATTTTCAAGCTCTTTTACACTTTTTCCCCCTTTCTTCACACCTTATTTTTTACTATATGAGTCAAGTACTTTTCTTTATCTTCTTTATTTCATATATATATATATATATATATATAGTTTAGATGCTGATATTTACTTCATTGCACATATATATATATTTGCTTACTTCTATTATTTATAGTTTATCGATTATATATTCTATTATTTAAAAATATATTTAAAAATTAAAACTAAATTTATATATTTATATTTTAAAGCATTTTTATATTAATTTTTAATTCCTATTATCAAATATAAATCAATTTAGATTTTTAAAAACTTACAAAATATACATTGTTTCATTTCTTTTTATTCATTTTATTAAATGTTTATCTTTATTTTTTATTCACTCATATTATTATTTATTACTTATATGTCCATAACACTAAGTAGAGTAAATATAATGCTTTATATTTTATATTTATTATAAAATCATTTCATAAAAGTTATAATTTGAATTTAATCTCAATTAAATTGAATTAATTAGGTACATATTTTATTTTTTAACTCTCAGATGATTTTATAATTTCTAATTGTTTCTCCATTGCATCTTTTTCATCCTCTTTTTTATATTCGCTCTTATTATTTATAATTCAAACACTAATTTTATAAATAAGTATACATATAATACGATATATTTTATTTTTATTATAAAGTCATTTAAAATAAATTAAAGATCCAATTTAATCAAATTCTATTTTTAACTACTATATTATATATTTTACAATTTACCCACTGTTTTTGTTCTTTTTCTTAGCTCCATTCCTTAGTTTTTTTTATTTTTTCTTTTACAATTTAAATGCTAATATTATTAAAAAGTATAGATATAATACTCTGTACTTAATTTTTTCATAAAAATATTTTAAATATGTTCAAAGATAATTGTAAAAAATATCAATTGAAATAATTAATTATATTTTTTATTATGTAGTAAAAATAATTGAAAATTAAAATCATTTTTTAAAAATTTTATTAATCAATTTTTTATATCAAATTTTAAATACTAAATTTTAATTCAAAAATATATACTAATTTAAATTTTTCCATGCCTTTGCAAATTATGCATTATTTTATTTCTTTTTAATTATTTCACTACACTTTTTTATCTATTTTTATTATTTACCGTTTAGACATAACTATCACCAAACAATATAGATATAGTATAATATAATATAATATATGTTTATTATAAAAATATTTTAAATTACTTGAAATTATAATTTAATTGATTTCTTTGAATAGATATTCTATTTTAAAAACTTATACTACTTTACAATTCTTTCATTATTTTTTTTTTAATTTGATCTATTGCATTTTTTCCTTTCTTCTTGAGCGCTACTTTCATTTACAATTTAGATGCTAATATTCCTAAAAAGTGTATACAATGCATGATATATTTAATTTTTTTATTATTTTTATTTTCAATCAATTGAGAATTTATTTTCATTAAATAATTTAACTATATATTATATTTTTAATTCTTAAGTTAGTTATAATTCATTCATTATTTCTCTTCTTTTTATTTATTTCATTGCATACTTTTATTTTTTTATATCCATTATGTCACGACCTGACATACTGTAGTCGTGACCGGCGTAAAGATACCCAATCAGCATTCCACACTGATAAGATATCCTTACTAGCCTCCAAAGACGACACAATATCACATATACTTATAAAAATAATATTAGGGCGCGCCGAAAGAAAGTAGGTAATAAAGAGTTAAAATACTGAAATAATATACATATATCAGCACAAAAATATTTACAGAGATAAGTCTATCATAACTTTACATACAGAAAACCTAGTCATTTGACTCACTAACCCTATTTGCAACTCTAAACCATACGTTCCAAAGGGTGTTGTGGCATGTCCTCTGTAAGTGTCACCGCGCGTCCACGGATCCATGGTCAAAATCTGAAAAGACAGATTAAAGAAATACAGAATGAGTATAAACATACTCAGCGAGTAATAACCTATTAATGCCCCTTTTTGGTTTTCCCAATTAGGGTTGCTTTTCTAATTAAAAGCCCAAATTTAGATATTACGTTATTTGAGGAATGACATTAGTTGGTATGTAATGTCACCTTATATCTTTGGTCCATCCTTATCCCTCGCCACCCTAGGCCCGAGGCCACCAACCTTTTCCCTCCACTACTTACCCCTCCTCTCCTTCTCTGCGAAGGATGTTTTCTCCCTCCCACATTTTTGTAAGTAAAATGAACAATTGTGGGACGCCATATGCATCAACCACAATTTTTCCTCGAGGAATGTGTCAAAATACCAACAATGCCATAAGTGTTTTATGCTTCATTTATCCTTCTATGCTCATTCCCATATCAAACCCTAAAGCATATTCATGTATACAAATTAAATCATTCATATGTCATACACACAAATTAAACAATTCATATCACACAAAACATTTTGTATGTAGACCCTATCCAGGCAGCATAAGGGCAGGAATTATTTGAGACCAAATTGTTCACTTGTCAAAGAACACAGGGGTGAACATGGGCCGTGTTCTACCCCATGTATATTACTGATCAGCTTTCGACAAAGAACACGGGGGTGAACATGGGTCGTGTTCTACCCCGTGTTCAGAACATGGGGTACAACATGGGCCGTGTTCTACCCCGTGTACATTACTGATCTTCCAAAAATACAATTTACATAGCTAAACCTCCTTCTCCCCTTGGCTTCTCAAAAGGGAAGCTTCATACACACTTTCATAACTCAAAATTTCATCTTCCTTAGGCTTTATAACTCATAAGAATCATCCTAATTTCATCAATTTAGCCAAATTCCAAACAAATCATGCCAAATCCACACATGCACCACTATGGCTCTAAAATCCTAGTGTATACATCATGGTTTCTTGTTGCTTTTACACCAAACCAAAGCCATAGATCAACATAATAACATCTAAAACACTATTAGACATGTTCAAATCATCCAAAACTAATTATCTTAACAACTAACACAAATCATGTCCTAGAAATCATATTCCTCATGACCATCCAGCATCAGGAATTCATAAAGTGTATAATAAGCTATTACTCACCTTAATTCCTTACTTGTTTCTTTCTCCTTTCAAGACTGAATTCTAAGGGAGAGGGAGATGAATTCAAGAAAATAAAAATCAGATTTTAGAGTCAAGAGGAAGAAGAATTTCACAAGAGTTTAGGGGTATCAAAATCTACCTATTTAACTTGTCAATTTCCCTTGAATTTACTTTGTCTAACTTCCCTTATTACTTCTCTACGGGGTCACATTTTTTTTTGATGGAGAGGAGCAGCAAGTGTGCTTCAACTAAGCCTTTCTTACTTTATATAAGGATGCTTAAAGGATTCCTAAAAAAAAAATCTCACAAATTCAATCATTTTCAACATTAAATTGCCTTGGATTTTGGGAGGATCTTAGGGACACTTGGTGGGCTGCATAGCACGTCCAAGTGGCTGTGATTCAGGCCAGCACATCATGAATTATCCAATAAAAATGAGACACAAATTAAAAATTTTCAAATATTACACTTTTGCCCCAAATTTTGACATTTTCTTTCATTTTGGTACTTGGCTTCCCTTGGAAGTTTAGGCTGGTGTTGGATCACGAATTTGGGCCTTATTTTTTTTTCATTTGGGTCTAAAAATAACATGGGCCAACCCAACCTGCACAACAAAAAATAAAAAGGCCAAAAAGAGAAAAGGGTTTATTACAATTTTGGCCCCAACTTACTTAATTTCTTTACATTTCCACCCTTAGGCTTTCAAATATCTTAAAATTTTATTTTTACTTCCCATAACCATTTTTGAGCTTTGAAATTATTTTTGATCATCCATTAATTTTTGAGTTAATTTACTATAATTTTGACCCATTTTCTCACTTTTTCATTTTACCGGGTACAGAAATTCAATGAATTTCTAAATGAAATTTTCTAAAATCTATTCTTAGGTTTCTAAGCAATTTTCACTCTTTACAATCTCAATAAAATTTCTTCTCTCTCTTTTTTTTTATTATATATATATTACTATTGTACTAATTTAGGGTCGTTACACATTACTACTATTAAAAATTAGATGCTAATATCAACATAATTAATATATATATAACATGATATATAATTAATTTTATTATAAAATATTTTTAAAATTTAAAATTTTAATTCAAATATTATTAAGCGAAGTATATAATTATATATTTTATTTTTTGAAAAAAATATAAAACTTAAGTTCAAATTTATTTAATTAAAATTTTTCATATATTTCATATTAATTTTAAAGTACCATATTTCAAATCTTTTGATTCAAGAAAAAAACTCTCAAGAATCTTTTTTTACTTTTTGAAAGATATATGAGTAAAATTCTCAGCTTATTAATATTGGAAGAACCAAATAATTTTTTTAATGTATCATTTCTAGATTTAGTGAAATTCCTAAATGTAAGGAGAAGTCCTATCAAATAAACATTTTTTTGTTTGATCATCTCTTGATTGTTGATACGATATATGTGGATAACTATTATAAATATACATCAATTGGAATTTTATTTTTGTACAACTCACATGCTGTTTCTTTTTATTTTATTTATTCCATTGTATTTTTTATTCACTTCATGTATTTATAACTTAAATATCAATATTATAAATAGTATCAAGATAACTTAAAATATTTCATTATAAATTCTTTTAAATGTTAAATATCTAATTTAATTGAATTATTTTACTATATATATATATATATATATATATATATATATATATATATATATATATATATATCATATTTTTTAACTCTTATATCATATTTTCAAATTTATTAATTTCAAATCTAAATATATAATTATAAAATGATAAATTATATTTTTATTTTTTTAAAATTTTTCATGATATATTTTATATTTTAATATAAAAATATAGACATCCATTCATATCCACAAGTCTAAACGCTAGTATTAAATATTATATCATAACTATAAGTTACAAATATAATTTTAAATATTACTATAATATAAATTTAATTTTAGATATAGTTATATTTATTATATATCTATTATATTATTGTATTTATTATCTTTATTATTTATTATTTTAATAATAAATAATAAAGATAATAAATACAATAATATAATAGACATAAAAATTTGGAATCTTATTTCATGATGAAAATAATTAAAATAATCTATATGCTCTTACTTAGAATGGAATTTGTACGTGTGAAAGGAAATTTTCAATAAACAACCATTAATGAATTATTGAGAAAAATAATATTTAATGTATTAGTAAGTTTCGAAATAAGAATTTTGTGAAAAATTGATGGCAAAAATAGGTTGAACACTAAAGTTTAAGGTTTTAGTATATGACTATGGAGAACATTTAGGAAACATTTTCAAAATTATCCCTATTACTATTCCTCATTTTTATGGCTAATCAGCCTTCCCCCCTTCATTTTTCTCAAAATCTTTCAACACTTACCCCCTAACTCTCTCAACTTCTTTTCTCCTTTCTCATCTTCTTAACACTAATTTAAGGCAAGAAAGCACCAAATATTTTTCAAGTTCTTCATCTAATCAAGGTAAGTATACTATTCTTTTTGAATTATTTCCTTATCTCCTCTTAATTTGATCTCAATAAGGTTATTTTGGTTCTAATGGGAAATTGAAACCCCAACCAAAGGAATTCTTGATTTTGATGTGATTAATATGAAAGAGCATCAAATATAACCTCTTAATATCCTCTATCCTACTAGGTGAGTGAATACTCCATCTTTATTTGTGTAATTTTCAAGTTTAAGCTTCAGTTGCCTAATTTAGGTGTTTTATTGAATATTATTATGAATACTTGAACTATGGTGTTAGTTAATGGCATTTGCTTAATTTAATGATGGAAATGGCTTTAATGGTATGTGTTACACCCTCATAATTATGGAATTTTACTTTTAATTATATAACTAGTAATTTGATCTACTTATTAATAAATTAGGAAAGTTATGGAAAGATTTAATATGAGTATTTAAATATAGAAAATTAACTTCAAATGTGAGAATAGATATAAATAAAAAAAATCATATAGTTGTGTGAAATTGAAATTGAAGTAGGATGTGTAAGGAAGGTTAGGTGAAATTATTTCTCAAACTACCCTTTAAATAAATTAAAATGAAAAAACTACTTCTCCCTCACTTAAAATGTAAATAAGCCTTATTTCTCCATCAATTTCCCTATCCACCACTAACTTCCTTTCCTCTATTTCTACATTTTAGCTTGTCAATCCAAAACTAGCAAGATTATAGTAAGATTAGCTAGGAAAAAGACACAATTCCACTATCTCCCTTCATTTAGTAAGGTATAACTTCTCAAGACTAGAAATTTATAAGATTTTGTTAGGATTTAATTTTAGAGAGAAGAACTAGGTATTTTGTGTTCTAATTAGGTATTTGTTTATGGCATGGTTAACCTTCTCTTCAATTAATCATCCCAATCTCCTTTATTTTCCTTTAATTTGATGTCAATATATAATCTTCTTGCTTGTTTGTTATATGAATAAGGATTGCAAGATGTAAATTGGAATTTATATGATTGAATGTTATATATGTGCGAATAATGATATAAAAGAGTGGTAAGCAAGTGTTTTAATAATTGTAATAAGTCTAAACACAATTAATATGTTAGGAGTGGTGGTGGTCAAATTAAAAAATGGAAAATCTTGCCAAAATTGGAAAATTCAACAAAAGAATTAAGTGTGCAATTGATTCTTATTATCTAAAAGTGATTCTGGGACAAGAAAACTAATTGCATAATTGATTCATTACACACCAAAAAAAAATTTCTTATATGTCAATCCATTGTACAATTAATTCATAGTGTACCTAAAAAATGTTTATATGAGAACCGATTATGCAATCGATTCTTGAGGTCTAGAACCAAATGACTTTAATGTGAATTGATTATTTAATCGATTTACACTACCTTGTTTTTCATTCTTATAGTTTAAATAGTATGACATGGTCTTTATTTGTTGAATTAATCATAATAATGATGATAAATACCCTATTAAGAATTATTACTTTTTCGTTTTGACATTGAAATGTTTTACATTGATTTTAAGTTGTGATTACAAGTTTTCTTACATATTTAGATAAGATGAATATTAGTACAATAAAATCTTGAAATATGGATTTTAGATTTGATTCACATATGTAAGGTTGATAAATATCGAGAGGGATAAAGTTACGATTATGACTAATAAATATTAGGAAAGATAAGGTTAGAATTGGGATTGATCGAAAATTAGGAGGCATAAAGTGGCCTATTATTATAAACTAACATTATTTATTATTTATGAATATCTTGAATACTAGATAAGAATTGTATAAGTATTCATTTTAGTAAAGAAATGCAGTAGTTCCATGTATTTGGCCTAGTAATTATTATATAATTATACCATGTTAGGTTTAGATAGGTTTGTGGATACCAGTAAGAAAATTCACGTCAATCACAGCCAGATGAGTTATGACAAAGTAAGAAAATTCTCATCAATCATAGCCAGATGAGTTGTGACAAAGTTAGCATCAAAGCATGATCAAAGAATTAAATGAGAAAAATTGGTTAGGATAGGATAAGTAAGATACGAGTATGGCTGCTTATTTAAGTGTTGGTCAAAATTGTATTAATGATATGTGCGCACCCAAGAACATATATCAATAATGCCATTTTAGTAGATCTTAAAGTGGCAAATGGTGGTGTGAAGCTTTTATAAGATAATGGCTAGGATAATTATATATAGGAATACTTGGTTATGAAATTAAATATGTAAACTTTCTCTCTCTCTCTTTTCCTCTTGAAATAGGTTATAGCAAAATTAAAAAGTCATTGAGCTAGCATTCTAGGGGATGGGGAATCATCTAAAAGGTTAAAAGCTTATAGTGGTACTCATTAGGGAAATAATGAAATGAATATTCCTTTCAAGGTTACCACTTTTTGACAACAACTATTATCTAATGTGACTCAAGTTTTTTACCAAGAAAAAAAGTGGAAATAGCAAAGAATCAAAAGGATCAAGCTTCTAATCACAAAAAAAATAAAAAAAAACTCCATGTAAAGAAAATCTTTTTGATAAACTCTTTGTCATCAATAAATTTAACAAGTTAAATCCTTTTTATTTCACTGGACTTGACTTTGATCTTGATCTTCAGTAATTCCTTGCTCAAACTGATTGCTATAAAAAAGTTAATGTTTTGATATTCTATATAGATTGAACTTGTAAGTTATAAACTAAAACACATTGCCTACTTTTGGTTTGTTATTATAATTAAAAAATAAAGATTCATCTTTGCTACCTTTGACATGACCTACCTTTCAATAATTATTCCTTAATCAATTTCTACCTCTTAGTATTAGAGAAGTGAATCTATGCATTTGAAAATCTAAAACAAGGCTCCATGTCCATTAATGAGTATATAGTTCAATTTCTTTGTTTATTTCAATATGTGGGATATCTAATTCCTAATGAAAGGGCAACAGTTTAGAGTTTCACTTATAACCTTTGAGATCATTTCTTTAATATCACTTATTTACAAGAGATACCATGTTCTAAGACATTATTGATTACCCACTAGAAGTTGATTATTGAATTAAGGATTGAAAGGAAAGAAAGGTATAAGCTTGTAGAAAATGTAATAAGTCTAAAAGGCCTTTTATTCATCTATTGTTAAAGGAATGCTTCCTTCTTATAATCCTCAATTTGGTAGATGTTAATTTATTCCAACTTTTTAGCTTAGAACTGCATCCAGTGCTCTTTTTAGAGGAAAAAGTCATGATAATGCTCCACCATATTCATCATTTCTTGGAGTTACTACCAATTTTGGTAAAGGAATGTTGTAAATAAAAAATAATTTTCATGAAAAACTACCTCGATATGTGTAGTGTAGTAATAAACATTCTGGTTCATGTAATATGCTAAACATAGTTTACTTTCATTGTAGTCAATAAAGCCACAAGTGAAAGAATTGTTCAAGTAATCCTTTAAGCTACAGCATGAACTATCCTATTCCTTCACCAAATCCAACCACAAATCAACGAATTTCTCGCAGACCCCTAATGTCACAAGGTCCTAATAAAAGTGGTAATGTTAAAGGAAGAAATCAATTGGGAAACCAAGCGAGAATCTTCACTCTAACTCATCAAGAGGCATAAGCCTTTAATACTATAGTCATAAGTATAATTTCTATTAGGAATTTAACCTCTTATGTCTTGTTATATCTAAGAGCTATAAATTCCTTTATTTTTATAAAGTTTACCTCATTACTGAATAAGCTACTTAGTAAATTGCCAAATTCATTATTGGTGTCAACTCTAGTGGATAGAACCTTAATTGCTACTCAATTTGTAGAAAATTATCCTATTTATATTTATGATCAAATTTTGCCTTTAAATTTAATTCTTTTAGAAATGGTAGATTATGACTCATCCTAGGTATGGAGTGATTATCCAATTATCAAGTCAAAATGGATTGTTTTAACAAAATAATTTTTTTGTAAAAGGAGCATACTATATTATTTTTCAATAAGAAAAGAATTTTGGCAATATTGAAATTATCTCTAGCATCAAAGCTCAAAAGCTTATCCCTAATGGATGTTCCATAAACTTTGCTGTTATTTGAGACTTCAATTAGCCTTCCCTTAAAATGAAAAATGTCTTATTGTTTGTGAATTTTTAGATATGTTCCAAAAAAATTTACCTAGTTTTCCCTAAGATTGTGAGATTGACTTCAATATTGAAGTTGCTTTTGATACTGATCCAATATTTGTTCTTCCTAATCAAATGGCAATAATTAAATTGAAAATGTTAAAGAATTAGTTACAAAAGTTAATTGATAAAGGTTTTATTCATCTTAGTTCTTCTTCATGGGGTGCTCCTATTTTATTTGTAAAGAAGAAAGATGAAGCTTTGTGACTTTGCATTGATTATTGCTTATTGAATAAAGCCATAATCAAAAATAAATATCCCTTAACCCAAATTGATGACTTGTTTGATTAATTACAAGGTGCCAAATACTTTTCTAAGATTGATCCACATTTTAGTTTTCACTAGTTGAAAATCCAAAAGAAGGATATTCCTAAAATAGCTTTTAGAACTCGATATGGTAACTATGAATTTCTTGTTATGTCCTTTAGCCTTACCAATGTTCTAACAACATTCATGGATCTTATGAATAGGATCTTTAAACCTTTCCTTGATAAATTTTATGATTGTCTTTATTGATAATATTCTTATTTATTCTAAGAATGAACAACAACAAGCTTAGCACCTATGAATTATTCTACAAATTCTTTGTGACTATCAACTCTTTACAAAATTTTTCAAATGTGAATTTTGACTTTCTAGTGTAAAGTTCCTAGGGCATGTGATCTCCTAGGAAAGTATTTAATTCATCTTCAGAAAATAGAAGCAATTCAAAATTATCCTTGACCTTTCACTATTTTTGAAATTCGAAACTCCTTTAAAATGGCTAATTATCATCATTGGTTTATCAAAGATTTTTCCAAAATAGCTTTCTCATCAATAAAACTCATTTAGATGGGGGTGAAATTCAAATGGTTTGGTAAATATAAAAGCAATTTCCAAAAGTTAAAAACTTATTTAATTACTACTTTAGTTTTAACTTTTCTTATAGGATTTGGTGGATTCTTTGTATATTATAATATTTATGAATTAATTTAAGTTGTGTGTTGATGAAAAACGGAAAGGTGATTGTATATGTCTCTTAGAATTGAAGAAACGTGAGTTAAATTATCTGTTGCATGATCTTGAGATGGTTGTAGTGGTATTTACATTAAAAATTTGGTGTCATTATCTATATAGTGAAGCTTATGAGATTTACACTAATTATAAAGCCTAAAATATATTTTTAATTAGAAAGATATGAATTTGAGACAACAAAGGTGGATAAAGTTAGTAAAATATTACAACTATACTATTCATTATCATCCAACTAAAATAAATCTAGTAATTAAAGTTCTAGCTAATATTCAAGTTGAAAATTATATGGTGATAGTTGCTTAAGTAACAATTTAATCTATGTTGATAAAAAGTTAGACCCCTAATAATTAGCATTAAAAGAAAAGGCAATAACGTGTCAAAATATAGATGTTGATTGATAAACATGGAGCAATCCAGTTTCGGCATAGACTTTTAAGCTTTTATGTTTAAATGAAATGAATTACTTCATCAAGCTCACAATTCTTCCTATACCATGTATCCAGTCATAACCAAAATGTATCATAATTTATAGTAAAAATTTTAGTAGAAAGGGATGAAAAGGGATGTACTTTATTTTGTGTTTAAATGCCTTATTTACTAACATGTTAGAGCCAAACATTAAATATGTTCAAATTTACATCAATCCTTTTCTATTCCTAAATGAAAGTAGGAAAGTGTAATCATGGATTGTTGGTCTTCCGAAGATTCAAATTATTCAATTCAATTTAGGTGGTAGTAGATAGATTAACCAAGACCACTCATTTTCTTCCTATTAAGACTAATTATTTTGCAGTTTAATATGCTCAATTACATCTTGACAGAATAGTTCCTTATAGAATCCTTCTTGCTATCATTTCTAACCGTTGTGCTTAATTTACCACCCATGTTTGGCAATCTTTTTAACAAACCTTTAGAACTTAACTACATCTCAATATTGCTTTCAATCTTTAAATAACTAATCAATTCAAGTATACAATCTGGATTCTTGAAGATATATTGCAAGCATGTACTTTAGAATTTAAGGGTAGTTAGGAAAAGTATTTACCTTTGATTGAGTTTACTTATAGTAATAGCTATTAGTCCTTCAATAAAATGGCTCTAGAAACTTTGTATGGTAAAAGGTGTAAGTCCCTAGTAAGATGATTTGAATGAGGATAAGTTGAACTCCTCGACCTCGATCTTGTTTTTAATACCCTTAAGAAGTTGGAAGCCATTTGAGATGGATTGAAATGGCTTAAGATTGTCAGATATCATACATTGATAAAACAAAAAAAGAAAGGAATTTGAGTTTCAAGAAGAAGAGTAGGTGTTTCTAAAAGTTTCTTCCATGAAAAAAGTAATGCATTTTTTTTTAAAAAAAAAAGAAAACTTATACTATATTATATTATCTTATTTCCTATTGTTTAATGAGTTGGACCTATTGCTTATTGTCTGGACTTATATAAAGAATTGCATTCTATTCATTTAGTGTTCCATATTTTAATGCTTCAAAAATATCTATATGATGCTTTTCATATTATTCAATATAAACCACTCTAGTTAAACTCAAAACTTTCATTTGAGGAATAGGCAATAAAATTTTTAGATAATCAAATTTGTAAATTGAGATCCAAAGCAATTCATTCTAAGGTTCATTGGAAAAAATGCTAAATAGAGGAAGCTACCTGGGAATTTAAAGTTAAAATGAGAAATAATTATCCTAACTTTTTTGGTGAAGCTTGAAACTTAAATCATTTTTATTTCTTAATAATTCATTTCATTTAAGAATTTGGGGATGAATTCTTTAAAGGGGGAATAATTGTTACACCCTTAAAATTAAGGAATTTTACTCTTAATTATATAACTAGTGATTCGATATATGTATTGGTAAATTAGAAAAGTTATAGAAAGGTTTAGGATGGATATTTAATTAAAAAAATTAACATTAAATATAAGAATGGATATAAATAAATTAGTTATATAGTTATGTAAAATTGGAATCAAAATAGGATGTGTAAGGAAGGTTAGGGGAAATTATTTCTCAAATTGCCGTTTAAATAAATGAAAATGATAAAACTAGCCCTCTGTCACTTAAAATGCAAATCAACCTTATTTCTCCATCAATTTCCTTATCCACCACTAACTTCCTTCCCCCTATTTATGCATTTTACCTTTTCAATCTAAAACGAACAAGATTAGCTAGGAAGAAAACACAATCCCACCAATCTCTCTTCATTTAATAAGGTATAACTTCTTAAGACTATAAATTTATAAGATCTTGTTAGGATTTAATTGTAAAGAGAAGAACTAGGTATTTCATGTTGTAATTAGATGTTTGTTTATGATAGAATCATCCTTCTCTTCAATTAATCATCTTAATCTCCTCCATTTTCCTTCAATTTGATGTAAGTAGATAATTTACTTCCTTACTTTTTATATGAGTTAGGGATTTGTGAGATGCAAATTGAAATTTATGCGATTAAATGTTATTATGTGTGAATAATGATATAAAGGAGTGGTAAGCACATATTTTAACAATTGTAATAAGTTTAGACATAATTAATATGTTAAGAGTGGTTATGATGGATTAAAGGATGGAAAATCTTGCAAGAACTAGAAAATTCAATAAGAGAACTGTGTATGCAATCAATTCTCACATCCAAAAGTGATCTAGGATAAGAGAACCAATTGCACAATTAATTCATTGCTCACTAAGAAAAATTGTTCTTTTGTAAAGTGACTGCATAATCAATTCATAATATACCTAAAAAATGTTCATGTGTGAGTTGATTATGCAATTGACTCTTAAGGTCTAGAATCGAAAGGCCCAAATGTGAATTGATTAATTAATCAATTCACATTACCTTATTTTACATTCCTATAGTTTAAATAATGTGACATGGCTTTCATTTGTTTAATTAATCAAAATAATGATAAATGAACGACCAACTAAGAATTATTACCTTTTTATCTTTATGTCTAAATGTTTTACTTTGATTTCAAGTTATGATTACAAGTTTTCTTAAATGTTTGAATAAGATAAATGTAAGATAAATGTTAGTACAATAAACTCTTGAAATGTGGATTTTAGACATATATGTTAGGATTATTATTAATAAATATCATAAGGAATAAGGTTGGGATTGTGACTGATAGAAAATTAAGAGGCACAAGGTGGCTTATTGTTATAAATTACAACTATTTATTATTATTGCTGTGAGATATAAAGTATAATTATAGCTTAATTGTTACTACATTAGTTGAGTAAATTATTTACTTATTAGGACATCAATATCTCACTAATTTCTCCTTTAATGATTTCCAAATACTTAGGATAAAGCTTCACAGCCACTTCCGACAATTCAAGAATAGAATATATTGTCAAGTAGCTATAATTCCTATATAAAGAGTTAGATTAGGAATCCATAGGAATTTATAAATATTTGTAAATATCTTGAATACTAGATAACGATTATGTAGATATTTATTTTGGTAATGAAATGGAGTTGTTACATATATTTAGCCTAATAATCATTATATGATAATACCAAGTTAGGTTTAGATAGGCTTGTGGATATTGGTATGGAATCCACGCTAGTTATAGCTAGGCAAGACATGATAATATAATATTAATGTGTATTTATGATTTAAGAAGTATGGCTAGGAGTTTGTTGCATCAAATGCAAAATTTTAGGTAGGTGAACAATAAAATTTTTAAAGAATCTACAAAATTCTATGCAATAATTAACTATGTCCTAAGTCATGTAATTTAGGTAAGTATAATCAATTACATAGTCAACTATAAAGCCAATAATTTCTCCCTAAATGTTTGTAGTTAACTATATAATCAATTATAAACATTTAAGATTAATATCTAGACATTTATAGTTAATTATATAGTCAAATATAAACATTTAAAATTGCCTTTAGACCCTAATACTCAACTATATAGTTGACTATAGTCCTTAGAATTGCTTTTAGGGTTTCCATAGTTAATTATATAGTTAACTATGCCTAGTATACTTTGCATTATCATGAAATAAAAGGTTTCAATGTGAGATGTATGGTTCCTAAATATCAAGATAAGCTAAAATATGATAATTTTAAGTTATTCACATGAATTAATAGCTATCAAATGAGAATTGAGGTATTATACCATAAGATATGTGATGTGAAATAGCTTATATTGTTAATTATAGATTGGAATAAATTATATAGCTATACATTGAGGCATGGTGTTGCTATGAAAAATATGATGATTATGACTTAAAATATGATATGAGAAAAACATGAAATATGCATTGTGATATAGTAAATATGATAAGGAATGATGTGAGTATTGAATAGCAAATGCAATAATGGCTTGTAAAAAGTATAAGGTTGACCTTTAAAAGTTAAGAATGGCCTTGTGAAGAGTATAAGGTTGATTGGGAGTTATAAGTAGATTTATTTGCTTTTTTTCATTAATTGTTGTGCATTGTGTCATGAAATTGGAATCAAAATATCATTAGTTATTTTAATATGATGTAATTGTGATGATATGGTTATGATCAAGCATCTTATGGTTATTTGAATTCGAATTGATGAATTTGAATGTTTTATATGTGTTAAGTTTCATAAAAGGATGGTTTAATTGATAAGTTTGATATATTGTTATGTTTGTTTATTCCAAAGTACTTACTCATTGGGTAACTGGTTCCTTCATGTTCTATTTTGCAAATATGCTAGTTGAGCCTTTATCACTTCTTCCCTAAAGTTAGGCAGGTTAAGAGCTTTATAAGTTGATTAGGTAGCACCATATATTTTGTCACGATAGTAAATTTTAGGGCTTTATTCTATTTAAGCTAAAGATAGAGAAGTCACAGGCTATATTCTCTGAGTTAGAAGGATTAACTTATCCTTATATTAGAAAGAATATAAGTAAGTCTAAATTTCTCCTATTTTGTAAACTTTATTGATGAATGAAATATCACCTTTTCTTAAAGACTACCTTTTCTCTCCTTTGTAATCAAATATTTAAGGATGTAAAGAATGAATTGAATTAGGCTAGTCAAAATTAGGTAGCAGATTCCACATCGATCATGACTAGGGGTAGGTTATGAAATGTTAATTCCTTTATATTAATTAAATAACTTTAAGCACTTTTGGGGAAATTCATTAAGGGATTAACAAAAATTTCCCTTGCAAACTTCTTAGAAAGTGCTAATAGTTATTTAATTGATATTAAGAAATTAACATTTTCAAGGAATTAACTTCTTGTATGATATTCTTATGAGGTATTGTCAAAATGGATGATATACCTTTCAAAATTGTAATTTAAAAAGTAAGAAATATCAATAAAATTTAATTATTGCTAGTTATTTTTTTTAGATATATTTCTAATATCTCTTTCTATCATAATTTTATTTTATAATTTTATAATTTCTTACTTTTAAATTTAATATAAAAAAGTAAAAAAATAATTATAAAAAATTAAGATATTATATATATATCTTAAATTATCTTAATTAGTTAAAGTTGAATATAATTTAAGTGAAGGAAAAATATTAGTTAAATAATTATTCTATTAAATTTATATAAAATAGAAAAGAAATACATAATTTTTTATTTTTATGATCGAATGTTAAAATGATAAATAATAAAGATAATAAATATAAAATAATATATAATATAGTATAATAGATATATGCAATAAATATAATTTTATTTAAAATTAAATTTCTGTTAAAATTATATTTATGATGTAATATTTAATCATGATTTCATATAATTATCATTCAATTTATGATATAACTAATAAAATAACTATATTTTACAGAATTAATAAATTATATTTATTAATAACTTTTAAGCTCATGGTGTAGTTAAAAGGTTGAAGTAGTTATTAGTTTAATGAGTAAGGGTAATTTCACATTTTCATCTGTAAATAAAATAGGAAGTTTTTTTTTTATCAAAAAAATTAGATAAATAACTTTTCATAATTTGTGAGATTCTATTTCCTTCAATTGGTAGTTATTTCATATTTCTTAGGAAGTTGTACTTCTTATATTGAACTAAACAACCTCCAAAATCTATATCAATCACTACTATAGTTATTTTTGGGTTTTAACATCGATTTCTAGTTGGCATGTACATGGGCATTATTATAAATTTGGTATATTTAGCATTGATTTTCAAACTTACATGAAATATAAGTAATAACATTGGTTGTCATACATGAAAATCGACATCTTTAGTTCTTGGATATTGAATAATCATTTACATTAGACATTGGTGTATAATCAATGTAACAAATTATAATCTATACACATGGAGTATAGACTACAACGGTAATTGCAGTTGAAAATTGATGTTCATCTATAACATAAATTTCATATATAATATCAATTTATATTAAGTAATCGGTATAATATGTCAATGAAAATGACATTCTTTTATCATGATCAATGTTATTTAGTATTTTTTTAGCTATATTCACTTATACCTCAATACATTTAGAGTTCTATCCAACTTAATTATAGAATCTAGCCATTATATTATTATTTAGGCAGTATTGTTACAGAAATTTTACCTATAAGTTCATATTAGAAACTATTTAATAATGTCATCATCTATTAAAGCTATTTCTATGGAGAAAGGAGGAGTTTCCCTAATGTCATCTCCCAAGACTTTTCATTGGTAAAGTTACACACCACTTATGACTGGATAAGATTGTGATATAGAATACTTGTTTTGCCTAGGATGCCATTATGAATAACTCTCTTGTGACCTTCCTTATTAAGATCTACTAGTGTGAATATCAACCTAAATGCCATTCTTATTCCTTACCTATTTACATCAAAACATAGGTTCTTTGAACTTAATATAGATAAGTCTTAAATATCTTCAATAACCTTGTAATATGACACATTAGCATAAACAAGATTTGTATCTTTGGAACTACTCACATGCATAGCTTGAACCACCAAAGTAACCCCACTATTTTGCATAATGCTCCTATCATCCTAACCTTTTATATAGAAAGAATACTCAATGATGTCATATTAATGTGCTGGTTGCACTACACTAAAATTAGATTGTGTTGGTTTGTTGAAAATAATGTAATATAAGATATTAAATTATATACCTTTAGTGATCCCTTGATTTATCTTTTCTCAATTGACTTGCTAATAATGTTTACACAATTATTTATGCATTAGAAATAGAAGAAATAGATGTAAATAGAAATAAAACAAGATGAAGGTAAAATGCAGGATGCACACAAATTGTAATAGAATGTAGTATTATGCAAAACACAAAAATAAATTAGAGAGGTTTACTCAAAATTAAAGGAAGTACACTAAACCAACTCAATATAATAATAAAATAGAAGGAAAACTAGGATAACAAACTAGTTGATGTAAGGATATGATAGCTCTTAGTGTGGATTAATCATAGATCATAAAAAATTGACTATTTCAATTAATTTCTCAACCTTGAATTATTTGGAACCCCTACAATAATTTATAAATCCTTCACTATATAATTATCTAAGATTTGATCAATGAAGATGAGCTAAATTAAGTAACCACTATAATTTGTAAGCCAAATCAAAATTAATTTGAAGAAAGAATTCAATTGAATTGAGAAATTAAATTAGAAATCTCCAAATTAATCTCTCAACCTTATGCCCCTATATGTAGAGCCATCATTAACTAACCACAATTCAACAACAAAATAGATAGGAATTAGAAATCACAAGGTTGAACATCAATTATACCAAATTAACATTCAACATATATAAATTTAAAGCAATCAGCATAAACAATTAGGGAATGAGGAAAATTAATTAAAAAACTTAACATTGAAAATTAAGATCATATATCCAATAAAGAAGAGCTTTAAAATCCTTTAATCAATTCCAAGTAATTAGCCCTCCATTAATGAAGAATAAGAAAATTAGAAAAGAGAGCAAACTATGTTGTTAAAAACTGTAAAGTGTATAAAAGTCTAATTGTGTTCTTCCCTTTATATCTGACTTAATTACCTTAAATTCCTATTTGGACCTGAATTATATGTCTCTTATGATTACAAGAATAGGGTCTTCCTAATTTTTAGAAGTCTGGAATCTATTTTTATAAAGTAATTAACTCTAAAAGCTATAGTAGTGAATTCTGTGAGTTTGACTTCTACCCAATATATGACTACTAAAACAATGTAATTTTAGTAAACCATAACTATAGAAGTTGTAGAGTTAAGTCTTAGAAGATTTAGGCACTGGTTTCATATTATTTAGACCTTTATAGCTCCATGTATAGCCTAAAAATTAAAGCTATCCTAGTTAAGATAGAAATAAAGCTTCAACTTCTTAACTAAATAAAACCTTTAAAGAGTTTGAACAGGCTTTAACCAAAATATCAATGTTGTAGATTTTTCTTTAAACTTTCTAATGATATAAAGATACCCTACTTTGATATCTGTAGCTTAAGATATAGCCAAAAATTTAAAATAATATAAAAACATAGATTAATTGAATAAATTCAAAATATTGTAAACCCAACAACTAATTTATAAAATAAAGCCAATTTTATGAAATTTAGCAAATATAACACACTAAGGAATATGAAATAGGAGGAAATAATAGTAAATATTTTTTACATTAAATACCCACGATAAAAAATGACCTTCATGTGTGGCCTATGTACTAGCCATTAATAGTATAAAAAAAATAGCATCTAGTGATCCTTACATCATCCAATAATGAACTCAACTTTTGAATCAATTCAAGAATGATCAATTTTGTTCAGTTTAGATCTATTGATCATTCCTAGTGTGATGTTATCCCTTTAAAAGTGTTATATGTTCATCCATGTAAGTTTGAACTTCATTAGTGTTATACAAGATATAAAGGTAGGCTTCCATATATATTTCATAGCTTATGCTTATCATTTGAGTCCCCAATGTACCTTTACCTACAATTTTATCCTTATGATAAGACTTGGGAAGTCTAATAGCATCCAAATTCAATAAGTAGTCATTACAAAACTCGATCATTTTCTCAATAATATAACTTTTAGCAATGTATTCTTCTATTGATGTCTATTGCTTACATATCCTTTTAGAATTTTCATCTATCACTTAAAGAGGCACACACACTTGAAGTAAACTAGCTCATATAGTTTTATTTTTCTCATTAAATGGATAACTAAATGCATCATTACATTAAAGAATGAAGGTGAGAAGTAAATTACCAAATGACATATCATAACTATAACTTGTCTTTGCAAGTCATCCAACTTCTAAGGGCTAACAACCTTGCTACATATTACACTAAAAAAGAAACAAATTCTTATGATAGCATAGCTAACATGTTTAGGTATGATTGATCGAATAACTATCAATAATAATTTTTACATTAGAGTATATTAATCATGAGACTACAAACTAATTAGCTTCAAGTATTTCATTGAGATTGGGCTCTTAATGTTTGAAGAATATCCCTTAGCACCTTAACACAAAGAAAATTCTCATAGAAACTTGTCTCCTCTTTTCTAAATAGAGTGTGACAAGCTAACAAAAGAAACATGTTAACCCTTGCTTTTTAGTGCTAGTTTTTTCTGAATGGACATTTCAACCAAGTTTAACCTAGCTTTGACTTCATTTTTGGCCTTTCCAGGTATGTTCTACAATGTTCCAACTTATCATAAATAGTTTCTCCAAGTGCATGACATTGGTATTGTGTCCCATAGATAGCTTTTTCTAGTATAGAATATTGAAGAATATGAACTTCTTTCTCCACAGAGTATCCTTACTTGTTAGCTTATAGGATTTACCAAGAATGACATTAACATTTTTAATTCATTCATAAACTTGAAATAAGAATTCATATGTAATTAATAAATCAAAAACAATATTTAGTTGCTAGTAATAAAATGAATAATACTTCTAAAGATTCAATTACACTCATTCATCTATACTGGATCTTTAGTCAAGGGAATTATAGCCATTATTTCTTCTAATGACTTATTAAAAGCATCCCTTTGCCTACAACATCAGTGGCCATGATGCAATAATTTTTTATGACTAAGATACACCATGTTCTTACTATGCTTGAGTTGAGAAGAGAAAGTACCATTTTTATAAATGAGGCGTGCTCTATGCCCTTTAATTCTATGGCTAGACAAGTTGTTATAAGTTAGGAAGTTATTAATTATGAAAAAGAGCATAGCATGCAAAATAAAAGACTCTCGACATGCATCGAAGACTAAGATACCTTTTTTCCACATCATCTTTAGGTCTTTAATAAGTGATGATAAAAAGACATATATGTCATTTCCCAATTATTTTAGCCTTAAAATCAACAAAGACAATATAATGTACTTACACTTATGCATAGCCAAGGAGGTAGATTTTAGATCACTAACATCATAGGTTATGTGTTGTGTTTGTCACTCATGGTACTATGAGGATTCATTCCGTCAATGCAAAGTGTAAGCCTAATGTTTCTTAGCTCATTACTAAATGCAAGGAACAATGTATTAACTATTTATCATTAAAAAGAATAAGTTAGATGCTAAAACTTACCATTGGATATTATCTAGTTTGCAAGCCATGTTAAGTTCTTAACATATCTTGTATTAGTAAAATTTGTTTAAACCTTAGTATTATTGGAAGATACCACAACACTTTAACTAAAGCCCTTTACTATTGATGTTATCATTCTTCCTTAGTTTATAACATTATGCCCCACACTTTGGAAACTTCTCTAAAGATCTATTCTCATTTTGGTATAATATGTAATCCTTAGGATTGACATGTATCTTCTTGTACTCCATACCCATTGGGTACATGACTTTCTTAGCCTCATAAATATAATTTGGTAACTTATTACCTTTAGAAAGGATTTCTTTCAATAGTTATAGTAACACTGTGAAGCTCTTATCACTCTAATCATTCTTTACCTTCAAGTTGAACAACATCAACATAATAGATAATTGTGTAAATTTGATGCAACTTGAATACAATAATTTCTTTGCATTACTCAATAACTTATAAATGATATGTAGGCACTTGTTGAAATTATCTTCAATAAGATGAACCAGTCTTCTAATCAATTATCCACTTCTACATCATCTTTGTCGGCTCTTTTGCTTTCATAAGTATAAGATAAACTAGATAACTCACTTTCCCAATTCCATATCATTGCTTGTACTTATGGTCAATGCCATTGAAATATCTTCATTAGATTAAGTATCCTAACATAAACATATTCCTTATAAAGACATAATATGAGCTCATTACCAATTTTCTCCTTTTTCTTTTTACTTATAGCAAATCTAATAAACTTGTCAACCCTTTTGGCATATTCCAAGGTTAAACAATTAGCAAACAACCACTCATGATCCATGACTATCCAATTTAAAGCAAAAATGCGACAAATACATAAGAAATCCAAATATTAAAGAATAGATATATAAACATGTGAACAAAATAAGAGTTTTAATGAAATTGTCAAACATATATTAACACATAATCCACCTAAAACCCTAGAAAAAGAAATTAGAGACACAAAATCCAAGTCAATATAAAAACTATATAATCATAGCATTATTTAAATGAGACACGGTTCTTCTTGTGATTAAAAGAAAAGTGAGCATCATGTGTACACCTTTACACAGTGAAAAAGACTATAACAAGCTAGGGATGAGTGAGAAGTTGAACATGAGTTTTTTTTAACTTTGATGGGAGTATCTCCCTAGAATAAAATGAATCTTGAAAGGAAGATTAAAGAACTTCACACTTTGCTACTTCAAATCAAGTCATATATTATCATTTATTTCAACTTTTGCCTTCATTCTCTAGAATTATTTGAAAAGTAAAACAATATTGTTGGATATTCCACATGAGTTGTATACTAGAACTGATATTTAATATCTGACATTTGACATAAAAAGTTTAACAATTGAACATAACACATTGGTTAAAAAATAACTATCATCTTAAATACTTTCCATATTAATTTAATACAAAAATTAAGTTAGCTTCATAGTTTTTCTATTGCAGAACAATAAGTGTCCAAACATGAGAAATATAGTTTAATACACTAGTTATTATAATAAGCCAATACACTAGTTATTATAATAAGCCAATGTCATAACATAAAGACATCAATTCTTAGCAATAAACTAATATCCTTTTTTTAACAAAACATTAAAATATTTTGTTCTTAAAAAAATGTTCGATACTTAATAAAATGTTTTATTTTTCACACATTTATGCATAGAACAAAGACACTTAACAAAATTCTTCAACTAAATAGTTATTTTTAAATATTTTAAACAGAAAGAGAGTGACATTTTTAACTTATTATATATTGAAATAATTTTTTATTCAAAAATAGAAAGCATGAACATAAATAGAGAAATATATGAGAAATATGATAGTAAATAATTATGAAATTACAATTTTATTTAATTTCCATAAAGTTATTCACTTCATTACATTGACAAAATATAATACAACTAACTTTTCATTATATATACATATATATATCATTACATTATCAACTAAAATAATAAACAACCAATTTTGTATATATAGTATATAATAAGCATGATGGTTTGATGACTCAAATCATCATACTTATTATATACCATATATATATTAGGGTATACAAGTTAGTAATATAACAAATACACTAAACAAATAATTCTTTATACTTAGGAGCTTCTCAGTTGGAGGGAACTCAAATTACCATACCTAATGTGAATCTATATTATTAGATCATCCCAAAATTTAAAAACCAAACTTAAAAAGAAGGCTAATCATACTATAATTCATAATAGAAAAGGAAGGAAGCAATAAGTGAAAAGAAATTACACCACAAAGGATGTTAATCCTTTGATAAGTGAGAATCACACTATAAAGGTTGAATTTCCCTTTCAAAAGTCTAAAGTTCTTAGTAGAATTGTCAAAGGAAAAGCTCACAAAGTTTTCTAATTTCCAAAATGCCATAAGTTATGATAATGAGTAATAACCCTCCTTATATGGGTTCAAAAGTTAAAAGTTAGCTAAATTTTAAATTAAGCTCTAGTAGACTAATTAGGCTTAAAGTAAATGACTAATTAACCTATTGATATTGTCTAAAATAAAGATGCAAATTAATGGACCAAAAACACATAAAATAATTGCAAGGCCTAATAATGACTTAAAGTCTAAGAAACATAAATCAATACATAACAACCTTGCCAATATTCAAATATGGTATTCAAATATAAATAGGTACAGATGAACTCCACTCAAGATAGTTAAATATGGTAGTTGACTTGGGCAAGTAGAAACAAACTCTAAGCCTAATAGTTGATTATGATATTTGACTATTTAAGAATAATTTGATAAGGCTGAGATACATATGACCTAAGTTTCTCCATTCTCTTCCAACCTCTTACATTTAAGCTCTTTCTATTAACCATTGAATTGCTTTTTAAATCTTTTTGACTTTAACTCTTGTCATTGGACCCTCTAGTATGTGTACATGCTTTTCTTTACTCCTAGAAATCAAATGCCCCTTTATTAAAAATGATTCATCCTTAAATCTTCGAAACTTACATCAAAAGGACAAAGATTAGTGACATTAAAAATATCACTAACATTATACTTATCAAATAATTCTAATTTGTAAGTATTGTTATTGAATCTATCAACCACCTAAAAATCACCATCTCTTTTTAAATTCAATTTGCTCTTCTTTTAAACCAGAAATCATTTTTCCTCATGTGAAACCAGCTTAAATACAACCTTTTTTCACCCTTTATTGATTTATTTGGCATATTGCTTGATTTTTTTCTCAATATTCAACCTCACTTACTCATGTAATTTTCGTATCACATCCATTCTCTTTTTCCTATCTAAATTAAAACATTCGTAAATAAGCAAAGGAAATAAATCCAATGGGTTAATAGATAGAATCTATAAATAAGTTTAAATGGACAAAAGTTAGTAGTGAAATAAATACTTTTATTATATGCAAATTCAACATGAAGCTAGATTATTCCTAACTATTCAAATTCTTTTGAATAATGAAGTATAATAAAATACCTAAAGTCTTATTTACTACCTTGATTTGTCCATCAATTTGAGGATGAAAAGTTATTGAAAATAGCAACTTAATCCCCAACTTAGCCCACAAAACTTTCTAAAAGTAGCTCAAAAACTTAGTATTTCTATTAGATGTAATGCTCTTTGGCACTCTATGCAATTTAATAACTTTCTTAAAGAAAAAATTAGTTATGTTTGTTGCATCATCTATCTTGTGATAAGGTATAAAACAAGCCATTTTCGAAAACTTGTCAAAAAAAAGGAAAACATATAATCCTTTCCATTATTAGTTTTTGGTAAACCTAGCATAAAATCTATAGAAATGTCAATCCAAGATTTATTAAGAATGGGAAGTGGAGTGTAAAAGCCATGTGGTAAAACTTTAGATTTGGCCTTTTTACAAGTAATATAATTAGCACAACAATTTTCTACATTATACTTCATGCTAAGCCAAAAGAAATGCTTACATAAAATATCTATACTTTTCCTAATTCCAAAATGCCCCATTAAACCTCTTCTATAGGCTTCTTTCACAAGCAAATCTTTAAGAGAACTCCTAAGCATAGACAATTTATTTTCCTTGAATACCAACCCATTATGACTATAGAATTTCTCAAAAGTCATTTCTTTATAAGCTTTAAAAATAATGGAAAAATCATGACCACTCTCATACAAATCTTTAATATGCTCAAACCTTAATAACTTAGACTAGAAACTAAAGATAAGAAGATACCTCTTAGATAATGCATCGATAAATATATTATCTTTACCTTGCTTGTATTGTATTACATATAGAAATATTTCAATAAATTCCATCCATCTTACATATCTCCTATTTAATTTTCCTTGAATTTTCAAATGCTTTAATGATTTATGGTCAATATGGATGACAAACTCCTTTGGCCATAAGTAGTGTTGCTAAGTTTCTAGAGCCCAAATCAAAGCATAGAGCTCATTGTCATAGGTGGGGTAATTGAAAGCAATTCCATTTAGCTTTTAACTAAAATATGTAATCAATTTGCTCTCTTATATCAAAATAGTTTCAATATCTAAATCTAAGGCATCACACTCAATTTCAAAAGTTTTTGTAAAATTAAGAAGAGTAAGCAAAGGGCTAAACTTAATTTATCTTTCAACATGTTAAAAGCTCTGTCTTACTCTTCCATATTAAAATTACACATTCTTTTTTACTAGTTCATTTAAGGGTCTAGCTAGGGTACTAACATCCCTCACAAACCTCCTATAAAAGCTAGCTAATATATGAAAACTCCTCACTTTATTAACACTCTTAAGGGTAAGCCACTTTTTAATTGCTTTTACTTTCTTTTTATCCATTTTAACTCCTTTGCGACTTATAACATAGCCTAAAAATATAATTTTATGCAAATAAAAAAAAACATTTATTCATATTGCCATTCAATTTCTCTTCTTTCAAAACTTGTAAAACATATCTTAAATGTAGAACATGTTCATCAATATTTTTAATACAAGAATTTTATCAAAATAGACCACAACAAACTTTCTAATGAAAAGGTGTAAAGCATGGTTCATCAATTTTATAAAAGCATTTAATGTTAACAAATTAAAAGGCATAACAAGTTACTTATATAAACTTAATTTTGGAATGATTCAAAACAATTTCATATCTTAAAAGAGATGTTTATACTTTATAATAATTTTATTAATTAGTTAGCAATCAATATACATTTTCTAAGACCCATCCTTCTTTAGCACCAATAAGATCTACACTGCATATGGGTTTATGCTTTCTCTTATGTATTCCTTTTATATGAGGCCTTCCACTTGCCTTTTTTTAAATAAGTCCAATGCACGAAATGGTTTCAAAAAAAAGCTCATGGGTTAAAGTTAATTTGATGCTTAGTCTTTCCCTTTAGAGGTAATTCCCTTAAAACGCAAAATAAATTTTATTGCTCTAAGTAAAACAAGCTCCCTTAGTTAGTGTTTGCATAAGCTTCTTTGCATTTCATAAACATATTCAATTTTTCATTCCCTTGTATTAAAGTCTCTCCCTTCTCGTTGTCCTCTCTTTCTTTTCACTTATATTCTTTTTCTTACTATTTTCATTCTTTTTCATACTTTTTTCCTTTTTTCTTTTTTCTCTATTTTTTTTGGCATTCTTATTTGATTTTTCATAAACTTATTGTATATTTGATTTTTCATAAACTTATTGTAAGGTTAAAGTGATGTGAAATTGTTTTGAATCATTCCAAAATTCAGTAAATCCAAAAGCAAAAATAGAAAAATATTTACGCTACATTCAAAAAGATGAAGAATGGGAGTAATAAGTGTAATGAATATATTACAAATGGTGTAAATCCTTCGATAGGTGATGAAGAAAACATGCCACAAGAACGAATCCTTGATTAGTGAAAATTAATACCACAAATGATGAATCTCTTTGATAAGTCACAAGTTCATTCAAGAACTTAAAAGATAACACACTCTCATAAAAAGGCACTTAGTCGAATTCTAAAATCCCTTATCTCTAATCTTTAATCTTAAATTTAATTTGATATAAGAAACAAGCCTTCTTTTATAACTTTCTAAAACCTTAATTAAAAATGGGCTCAAATGACGCCATATTAGCCTAAAACTAATTCATTAATTTTAACCTAATTAAAAGGGCCTCTAAATGATTCTAAGTAACATAATAAATTATTTATAGTAATATGGTAAATATTTTAAAGTAAAATGGGCCTAAACATATTTAGTCTAAATCAAAGCCCAAAATGCTTTAAAATGATCCACTACAAAATAAATACAAACTAAAAGCTCAAATGTTAAATTAATATCTAAAACATCAAATAATAGTAAAATAGGCTAAAGAAGGACTAATTAATATTGTGGCTGATGTGGTACTAATATGGCACCATCTTCTTGATGATGTGGAGATGATGTATGTTATAGTTGATATGACACCATATCTTTGATGATGTGGCAATGATGAGGCACTAACTTAATGATGATATAACACAATTCTAATCCACTTGATCAATTTCTCCTCCAAGCTCTCTTCATTGTGTTTACCCTTTTAGAATCATATAACTATAGGTTGATTGTAAGTTGTTTTCCAAGTTTTAGGCTCTCTTTTTAGGTATACAAGTTCTTTGAATTAACCTTTTAAAGCTCTTGCTTAATTCTCTTAATTAGTTCTTTGTAGTTGCCCCCTCTAGGATCATATCATCCCCTTTCTTTGATAATATTTATCTTTGAATCTTTAAAACCTACGCTAAGAGGAATAAAATTAGAAACATTAAAAAAGGCACTCACATCAAACTTATCATAAGAATTTAAACTAAAAACATGGTTATTATCTCTTGATAAACTTGGAATAAACCATCTTCACTTAGGTATAATTTGGATTTCTTTGGATCTAGAAAACTTCCTTTTCCACTCACATCATCAATAAGTAACCATCCTGATTAAATACAAAAGAATAGTTAGTAATCTCATGCAAGCATGCAAAATTATCAATAGTAACAAGTTTGTTAATGAAAACACATAGAACATGGTTCCTTATAAGCATCCCTGAAAAGTTAATCAAACCATGAAAGCTCTCAATTTCACTAATAAACTTAGGTGAAGACTATTCTTCAAATGATTTTCCTATATCCACTTTTATTGCTTTGCCATATAAAACTTGTATAAAAAATATAACACTTTTTAAACAAAATGAGCATATTTCAAGAATAGCATTCAAGCTTTCTTTTCTCAAAACTTGTAATACACATTTCATTTGCTCAACATGCTTATTCAAGATTTTATTATGCATAAGAACATCATGAAAATGTGAAAACTCTTTCTAACTCTTTAAGTTTTTAAACAACAAGAAGATTCGTCCTTTAGGCTTATGAAAACAATAAAAACTTGTAATAACAAATTTATTCTTAAAAGTACTCAAAACATGAAAGCAATAGAAACTTGCAAATAAAAACATGTAAACTTATCATAAGAATTTCATCTAGATAAACTTAAAGAAATTATTAAAGGAAGTATACAAAATATGATTCATTAAGCTTACAAAAATACTTGGTGTATTAGACAAACTAAGAAGCAAAGATAACTATTCATACAAACCATGTTTTACTTTGAAACTATTTTTCTTTTCAACATGTTTTCTTAATGATATATGATGATATCTATTTTTCAAACCATGTTTAAAGAACACAAAAGGGTTATGCAACATATTAAGCACAATATCAAGGGTATCCTTAATCCCAAAATATTTAATCAAATCATATCTATGAGCTTCTTTACTAAACAATTTTTTTAGAAAACTTTTAGGTACATATGTTCTTTCCACATAAAAATCTATCATGCCTAACAATGTCTTTAAAAACCATTTCCCACATGCATCAACATTTGAAACACTATCACTAAATAAAATAGTAGCAAAATTAATTGAAGGAGTAATAACATTGAGTGAAGAAGTAGCAAGACCATAATCATTTACATACAAAATTCCAATGCTTTTAACACCCAACAAATCTTTATACAAAATAAAGATGAGAAGACAATATATCAACTATCATAATGTTATGTTGCCTTGCTCCAATTTGCGTGTTTCTCTTCTCACACATGGTAGCTCTTTTAGAGATTCTTTTGGAAGTATTTCTAGGGATTCTTTCAAAACAACATCATAGGTATTTGACAAAATAATTTCAAGATTATTAGTATTTTTATAGGCTTCCTTATACAAGATAATTGACCTAGAAATATAAAATATACTTTTTATCCCACTTATTTTTCTAATAACTCTCATATTTTATTTTCTCTCATTTCCCACACAATTACTCTCTTTTTCTCTAAATTAAATTTTTCTCTCATTTTCTTTTCTACAATCATACTTTATTTTCATTACTCTAACTCTTTTCTACTATATTCTCCTCTCCATTATTTTTTTCCTTCTTTTTCTCATTTTCTTCTCTTTTTTTCTTTTCTCCTTCTTCCGTTCTTTTCTTTTACATTATTAATTAATCCTCATACACTTGTTTTTAGATTAAAGGATTTAGCTTTATTTTTCTTCCATTCTTTTCAAAACTATATGTGTTAAGGATACCATCATGAGTTACTTTTCTATCAAATTGTCATGATCTTCCAAACAATAAATGACAAACATTCATAGAAGCAATATCACATAGCACCTCATTATGGTATTTGCCAAGGATAAAAGAAACTAACACTTGCTTTATCACTTTTATTCCATACTATCATTCAACCCTTGCAACTTATACGAAGTAGGATATGGCAAAGTAGGCAAATTCAATTTTCCTACTATGTAGGTACTAGCAACATTATTATAACTTTCATTATTAATGATTACATTGCACATCTTGCCTTTAATATTGAATCTAGTGTGGAAGATGTTCTTCCTTTACTTTTCACTTTGACTTTCTTTTTTTACTTATTCTCCTAAGGCTTTTTAAATCTTTAAAGTTCTCTTGAGTGGATAATAAATGGCATGATGACCATGCTTCAAGCATTTAAAGCACTTATCCATGGAATACTTTTGAATATTTCTAACTTTGTCTTTTCTCTTTGACACTTTTTCTTTAGGTTTTGATTATGATTCTCCTTTAATTCTTAAAGGAGATTCAGACTTGTGTGGAACTACTTTGTCTTCATTTTTTTCGACCTTTCCCTCTCAAAGTTTCCATGAAGAACTATAATGGCTATCATGAATGAATTTTTCCCTCATAATAGCTTTCATCTCTTCCCAAGTAGCAATAGGCTTCACACCATTTCTTCTTCTAGCTAAGTTCAATTAATTGCACCAAATGTTAGTATAATTACTAAATTGATAGATAGCAAGCCTTTCTTTTGTCTCTTCGAAGTAGTGGTGACAAGCATAAATTGATTCCATCTTCTTTTCCCACTCTAAGTAGGCTTCAAGATCACTCTTTTCTTGAAACAAAAGAAACTTCCTTTTACCACTTTGAAGATTTGAAGCCTCTCCACCACTCCTTTGCCTATCTCCTCCACTTTTATCATTTCTTTTATTAACTTTTTTTATTTTATTTTACATCATCATGATGCATTCTTTCTTTTTTACTTCTTTTATTTTTATTTTTAACTCCCCCTTCTTTATTACGTATCTCATTTTATCTTCTATTTGTCTTAACATAATTGTTCTTTTGAAATTGTCTACCTTTAACCCTTTTAAGCATTTCATCAAATTTTTTATGGCTTGTAGCAAATCTTCCCATGTGCACCTATCACTGTTTTTCTCATTAGTTCTTAATATTATTAAATGATAAACCTGTAAGAAAGGTTAGATAAAAGAAATGACCTCACAATAGCATATAACTTATTTAATTTAAAACACTCACACTTATGTTTACATTCTAAGTAGGCTTTTACCTTCAAATAAGCTCATACGCACTCTTGCCTTTTTTTGCTCTTTCACTTATGATTCTTTAAGAACAAGGAGATAAAACCAAATAAGAATCAACAAATGTGATAATCAATATCACCAATCAAAGTTCACATAGTTTGAAGAATTAAACAAGATAATTAAGGAAATAAGAAATGAAAATTCAAAGAATAGAAACTAATTCGGATTCAAAGATTTAGAATAAAAAAATTAAAGAAAAGAGATAAATAAAACTCAAAATAAAGACTTAAGAAAGGAACAATACAAGGTAACAAAAGGTGCTGATTTGAGAACTCAAGTAATTGAAAGAAACAATAAATAATTAATGTTAAAATAAGAAGTTTAAGGGTGATTAGAGGATATTAAGAATCAATAATAATTAAAAGTAAATAACTTTTTTTCTTTTGATTTTGTTTCATTTTACTTTTAACAATTCAACACTTCTAATTCCTTTGACCTTTTAACTTTCTTTTATTCTTTGTTGATTTTGATTTTTTTCCACTTTTGTTTATTTTCAACTACACTTTATTTTTCTAGCCTTTTTTTTTATAAGTGGCCTTTTGATTCATTTACTTAACTTTTCTTCTTTTTCACTTGTTTTTGCCTTCTAACTTGTAACCACTCAACACCGGTCTTCATTTTGTTCTTGCACTTTTTTCACTTCAAACACTAATTTACACAATAATTCAGCACTTGCTTTGAATTAAATTCCAACAACAATTCAGCACTTGTTATACTACTTATAAGATTATTCCATATAGTTCAAACTTAGTACTCTATACTTTGCTTTAATCAATTACTATATTTAATTGTAACACTTTGATGTTGTGTTTTTAGAATATGGCAATTGGTTATTACAAATTGAACTTTTACATTTTCAACTTTTAATAAACATGTTCAATGCATTTTTCATTCATTAGATTAGCATTAATATTTGAACTAAAATTTAGGCTAAACAACATGAAACAATACAAAACAAAGAAGGTGAACAAGTATCAAACAAATTTAGGCTTTTAATTGATTTGGACAACCTATCAAACATATGGAGGGTTGAATTGAAGAACAATTTAGATTTAACATAAAGATGAATAAAAACACAAGAATTTAACACAAACTAAATCATAAATAAAATAGATATAAAAAAAATTAAGACAAGGTAGAAATGAAGAAACATAATCTAAATTGATGAACAGTAACATTAACAATACTAAAACAATACATGAATAATGGTATGAATAGTAATTAAAAATTGATAAATAATTAAACCTAAATATAGGAACCTAAAGCTTTAATATTTTATGATGTGAAAGTATTTTGCATTGTCCCAAAATTCAACAAATACGAAAATAAAAATGGAAGGATATTCATGCCACATTCCAGAAGACGAAGAATGAGAGTAATAAGAGATTATGAACATGCCACTAAGGATGTAAAACTTTTGATAAGTAAAGAAGAAAACATACCACAAGGATAAATCTTTGATAGTGAAAATCAATACCACAAATGCTAAATCCCTTTGATAAGTCACAAGTTTATTCAAAAACCTAAGAGATAACACACTCTCACAAAAAGGCTCTCAGCTAAATTCTCAAATCCCTTATCTTTAATCTCTAATCTTAAATCTAATTTGGTATAAAGAACAAAACTCCTTATATAACTCTCTAAAATCCTAATTGAAAATGGGTTCAAATGACACCATGTTAGCCTAAAACTAATTTGCTAACCTAAACCTAATAAAAGGACCTCTAAATGACTTTAAGTAATATAGTAAATTATTCATAATAACATGGTAAATATTTTAAAGTATAATAAGCCTAAACATATTTAACGTAAATTAAAGCCCAAAATGCTCTAAAGTGATCCACCATAAAATAAATACAAACTAAAGGCTTAAATGTTAAATTAAAGTCTAAAACATCAAATAATAATAAAATGGGCTGAAGTAGTGTCAATCAATATTGTGGCTAATATGGCACTAATGTGGCGCCATCTCCTTGATCATGTGAGGGTGATGTGAATTATAACTGATGTGATGTCATCTTTTTGATGATGTGGCGATGATAAGGTGGCAATTTAGTGATGATGTAGCATAATTCTAATCCACTTAATCAAGCTCTCCTCTAAGATCTCTTCCTTGTATGTACCCCTTTAGAATCATATCACTATAGGTTAATTGTAATGTGTTTTCCAATTTTCAAGCTCTCTTTTCAAGCATACAAGTTCTTTCAATTAACCTATTGAAGCTTTTCCTTAATTCTTTTACTTAGTTCTTTATGGTTGCTCTATCTAGAATCATATCAGTTACTCATTGACATTGTATTTGATTTCTTAGTGTCCATCTTGTTTGTGTGTTTATCTTAATTTTTCCTATTTTACATCCTAGCTTATGTGTATTTCTATCTCTTTCATTCTTTATTTTCTTACTTTTATATAGTTATATTTCTCGAAAACCATTTTCCCTTATTGTCCATAATGCCCAAGTGTCTAAGTCCTTGATTTATCCATATAATAAAAAACTTTATATGACTTGTTTATTGTACTCACAATTTGCTAGGTTCCTTTCTTTTCTTTCTTAATTTGAGGATGATTGCAAATTGATTGGACTTTTGTCTAATTTGTTTGTGATGTATTAGTGTCATAAAATCAATCTACAACCATTATAAGTATCAGCTTAAACTAAATTTCTACAATACAATAGGATTAACGTAAAAAACATGGATTTCCATGCCTTATTTTAAGTCATTTGATTTTTACTAACCTACATGTTGCATGCGATGAAAAATTGATTAATCCTTATTTTTCAAGTACACTTCACTATTTAATCATATTATTGGATACATAAAGTGCATAAGCATCCATAAACGAAATAGCTAAAGCTTTTTATTGTATTAAACTTCATAATATACAAATGAGAGCTTTTGGCTCATATGATATCTAATATTGCTTAAAAGTTTTGTACCTTCTACTATATTTAAAATTCGATTCTTGATTTTTGTATATGTGCATTTAGTGATTCAACCACTTTTCCCATTACTAAAAAAATTGCATATTATACTATTGTTGCAGGGAGGGTAGTCATTTATAAGTTGCTTCATAATTTCTCTTGAAATTCACTATAACATCATGTATTATTAAAATTGAAATATATACCAAAGCAAAAAGTTAAGCATACTTGTATTATCCCATTATTACAAAATTATATTATTTTTTTAAGAATGAATACATGCTTGCTCTTAATTGATTTTTTCTAGAATATTTCATCCATATTCAACAGTTGAAAAATGAAACCTCATTTCATTGATAATTTTTAATTTAAATGGTTTATTGACTTCTGCTCATACCTAATTCCCATTCCCAAATCTTTAGTGCCACTTTAGGAAAAATCTTTAAATCCTTAATTCTAATGAAACATATTTTCTCAATAGTTTTACTTGAGGGACTTATACTTCTACTACAGCAAATAAAGGCCTACCATTTTGTATGGTTTATGCAATTACTCACCTTGATTTCAGTGGTGTTATTGTTATTTTTTAATTTTAAACCTTGATTTCAATGTGTTATTGTTATTTTTTTAATTTTAGGAAATGCTTCGACCCATTCTTGTAGCCTTGGCTTCCTAGAAAATCATTTGCAATGCTACAAAATATTAAAGCAAGTAATTTAGATACCCTTATGCATAGAACATCAGCTGGAGATCCTTCTGAAAAACTACTGAGGGTTTCTAATTGTGTGACATTGCTTTCATGGAAAAATGAACCAAGCTTTGATGAGTTGGCCGTTGGAAATCTAAGGAGGTAAGATTCAAATCAAACATTAGGATATAGATAGTGAGGCTCATAAGAACCACTATCTGGATAGTAATGCTAGCCACAACAGATTGTCTGGCCTCCTTTAGTGAAACGGAAGGTTTCATAGTCAACAATGGTATCTTTCTTGTGTTAAATATATCACACTTCAATCATTTTTTTTACTTAATTCTTCAAAATCATTGATGTCACTTTAAAATTTAAATCGTTATTGTTTGTAGCCTATCATGAGCAGGGATGACAATTTGACTTATACCCAATAGGTACCCTTAACTTTTACCTCTTTAAATATAGATATAGTGTTATGAAAATGAATATATGTACATTTAAGAGGATTTTTATGGAAATTTTATCAGGTGTATAGTATGGATACTAAGACTACACTATACTATTGTTCCCATAATCGAATTATATAATATATTTAGATATTAGTTAAATTATATAGTAAAAATAAAAAGTTTTTAAAGGTAAAAATTAACAAAAGAATTTATGTTAATCTTTATTGTATTAATATTGTTAAAATTTTTAAGTAAGTATCATTTTATTAAAAAAATAAGATATAAATAAATACAATTGGATAAATAGAATAAAAATAATTAGATATCTTTTATTTTTATTAATTAAGATATGAATAAATATATATCATTTAAATAAAATAGGCAAATAAAGATGGTATGGATATTTGATAAAGATGAAAATAGATATTAAAAATTCTACCTTTGCAAATATAGAGGTGGAAAAGAATAAAATATTCTCTATCCATAATCTTTCCATTACCATTCTTAATCATAGGATTTGGATTTTGAACAAGGAATTTAGAGTCTTTAGGCCAATATTTTATAACCAAAGGAGGCAATGGATTATGATTGAATCAATTCATCCAGTTAAACTAGTGTACATTACATACATCTTTTTGTACTCTATATAAGTTTTTTGTTTTAAAAAAGGTAAATGTATCTTTTTGTACTCTATTTCAAGATTAGAATATATCACCAAATCAAATATGTATGCATTTGTGTATATATATAGATGAGACTTAAAATTGTTAATCATAACTTAACATTTTTTAATATTGAGATTTTATTTACTTAAATTTAAGTTATTCTAATATGGATTTAATTTGCTCACATTAAGTGTAAAGAAACACATAACATTTATCAAATTTAAAGATGAAAGGATTTTTATGATATTATGTTAAAGATATCTACACTTGTTATGCATGATAATCAATGCATAATCTCAATAATTTCATGTTTTTAGGATAAAAATGTTTAAGAGTGGAGTAGGTTGTTTTAGGTCCAGATAAGGTATGTTAACATTGTAACATTATCATCAATCTCTTTAAGTGGTTATAATGTTAAGGTTCTATAACCTCTTAATGTAAGAATCACTTCTATATTGCCTAACCCTTGAGAATGTTATTAGTAATGAAATTTCAACCTACAAAATGATTGAAAGAAAACAAACCTTATCAACCATTTCCTTGATAATGCCATTTTTAATGAAATTTATAGTGGTTATAATGTTAAGGTTCTATAACCTCTTAATGTAAGAACACTTCTATATTGCCTAACCCTTGAGAATGTTATTAGTAATGAAATTTCAACCTACAAAATGATTGAAAGAAAACAAACCTTATCAACCATTTCCTTGATAATGCCATTTTTAATGAAATTTATACCTACAGCATGATTGGAAGAATGAAAACCTTACAAACTTAAAGATTTACTCTCAATAATTTAATACAATTAACTAATACATAATCAAAAGACCTCGAGTGTGTTTGGATGTATTTTTATTTTTAAAATTTATTCTAAAAATTTATTTTCAATTTTTTATTTTTAAAAATTATTTTAAAATTTAAGGAAAATAAAAATTTAAGGGTGATTGATAAAGCAAATAAGGAAAAGTTTTATTTAATTACAAAACTAATAAAATATTTAAAAATTATTTCTATTTTAAAGTTAGTCGCTTAGGTTTCTCTTCTACTAGGTGTCCTTATTATTTATAAAAAGGTGATTCATTATACTTATTCATATTTGGTGAAGAAAATTTAACATAAGTTAGCTAGTTGGAAGATAAATTACCTTTCCATGGCTAGCATGGTTGTTAGGGCAAAATCAATTACAAGATCCATTCCTATTTATTCTATATAGTCTATTGCTCATCTTAAATGAGATTGAAAAAATTCAATGTAGTTTTTTTTAGGACCATGAGGCTATTGATCATAAAATACATATTATTTCTTGGGTTACTTTTTGATAAACTAAGAAGTTTGGGGGATTGGGTTTTTGCAATATAATAATATGAAAGATGAATGTCTTGTGAAGTTGGTGTGGAAGTTATTGAATTGGAAGAAGAGCCTTTGGGTGTCATGGTGAAGGAAAAGTATTTAAAAAACTTTAATTAGTGTAAAAGAGTTAATTTTTAGTGATTTAACTCCTTTCTATGGAAAAATAGCATGGCCTCTTGTGCTTAAAAGGATGTCTAGGAAGACCAATAATGGAGTTAATACCTTTTTTTGGTTTGATTGTTAGATAAGTAATGGTATTCTTAGCTTGTTTATTAAGGAGGTCCTAAACTAGGTCAAGAGTGTAATGGTTGTGGATTAACACTAAAGAATGGAAGATGTAGAAAGGTTGAATAACTAGCTTCCTTAATAATGTGTTCTATAGGTTAAAGCTCCTCCTCCTCCAATGGCTGATCTTAGAAGGGATAAATTAATTTGAGCAGCTTTATGAGATAGTAATTTTTTTTTAATTCTGCATATCAAAGGTGGTGTGGGTTACATGAGAACTTGATTTTGTTTGGTTGAAAATTAGGAAGATTTGTGCTCCTAAACATATGAAACCCTTTATTTTGCAATGTTGTCAAGAAGGTGTAATGACAAATTGAACAAGATCCCAAAGAGATTTAGGACGTGGCTAGTATGTGATATGTCATAAGAGGGTAAAAGATATTTTACACATTATTAGATATTGTCCAAGAGTTAAATTGATCTAGTATAAGTTGCTGCAAAATAATAAGAGGGCATTATTTTAACTTTCAAGATGAAGACTAGCTTAAGGTTAATATGGATGAAAATCTTGGGAAAGCTTTTGAGACAGAGTGAAATACTTCATGATGAATCACTATTTGGCATTATTAGAAATGGCATAATGTAGAAGTGTTTCAAAATGGCCACAAAATGCATTCTGATGTCGTGGGTTTTCTTATGAATTATGCAGCATAAGTTGCATTTGCCTTTGCTAGTGGGAAATAAATGACTGTGCAACCTACTTGGGTCCTTCTTCATGTTAAATAGAATGCTCCACAACTAGATTAGGTAAAATTAGGTATTAACAGTGCTTCAAAAAATAATCTAGGTGATTTAGGTTATAGGGATATTTTAAGAGATTATAAAGGTAGATAGTTGCATGGTTTTACAAGGAAGTTGGGCACTTGTTCATCTTCTAGTGTTGAATTATAGGTAGTTATCATGAATTAATTTTAGCTTGGTAGACTTCTAGTTGATATGCTCACAAAAGAAAATGTGGATAATTCTAAACATATATATATTTCTTAATGCATTGTCATTCTTTGTTATAATAAGATTGAAGGATTACTATTCAAGATATTTTTAGAAAGGGTAATAGATGCATGGATTAGTTGGCAAATTTTAGCTTGATTTGGGTTTATAGGTTTCAAAGATTCCTTTAGTTGATCTCATTAGTTTTCCTCTTGATGATGTCTTAGGGACTTCTACCCGTCAAAGAGTTATTATGTAATTTTTTTCTTTTTTATCTTAAATCTCATATATTTACCCAAAAAAAAAAGGTTAACCATTTGAAGTTACGATTTTCAAAAAGCATATTATAAAATAGTTATTAAGTAGGAACTTTTATTTTTAAAAATATAAAAATAAAAAACTATTTAAAAAAATTGCAAACAAATTACCTACATATATCATAAGAAAAAATAAAACATTATCACAATTTAATCAAAACAAACTTAGAAAGGGAGATTGAAAATGAAAATCCTTGAATTATTCTTTCTTTTCCTAATTTTTGATAATTTTTTTTTATTACCATATATGTGTTTAAGTTGTAGCTAAATGGTTAGATTACAAAGAGCCTTTTTTTTATTCCCTTTCTTCTTTGTGTTAAATATATGGATTTCCTCATTTTTTAAAAAAAGTAAATTACATTTCATTCAAGTGAGGTTCCACCCATTTTCATTTAACACAACTATGATTTTAATTACTAAAATTCACTCATGTGCACTAAGACTCTATCTACATAAATTATTTCCCATTTAAAATTTAATAGATACGTGAAATGTATATGGTCTCTGATTTTTTGTATTTAACCTAATTTGACACATGTGAACAATAAAATAAGGCTTCTGGCACCATCATTCTTTAAAAATTAAGTCAAATTTAGAAAAATAGAAAGCATTTATGTTTTACTTGTGTTAGAATTATTTTTGGAGTAAATTGGTTCTAAGAATAATTATCAAATTAGATCAAATTTAGGAAAATAAAGAGTATATACAATTTTTATCCAAAAAAAAAAAGAGCATATGCATTTCTCATATTTTTTTGGTTAAATTATGAAAAATAATTTATGTGGGTAAAGTGTTAAAACTATAAATAGATAGATTTTAGTATTTGAAATCATGTGAATTAAGTAAAAAAATGATAAAATTATAGATAGATAAAGTGCTTACCTAAGTTGACAATATGAATTTCGGAGGAAAATAAATTCATAAATCTTTTTTTATATGTAATGATAGGTTCCATTGAAAAAAGAAAGAAAGTTCTAGAATAGAATATTGTTTATCTCACTCCAAAATTGAAAGAAACTTATGAGGTGAGAAATTGAGAGGATTTAGATCTATTTTTTAATTTTTTTTCCTCTGTTGCTCTTTACTTTTTATTTTTTTAACTACTTTCTATTTTTTATTTTTAAAACCAAGAATAATAGTTTAAAAGCTTTAAGGGAATGTTTGAAATATTTACACCAACAAAAATTTTATAATTAACATGATTTTATTTCAAACATAAAAGGTGACAATGATATTCTAAACAAACTTATAACGTTCAAACAGATAATAAATAAAAAAATGATCTGCTATTTCGCTAAGACTATATTCATTATAATAATGACTCAATTCATAGGATTTGTCGGACATGTTGATTATAACCCGCTTGAGCATGACCATTCCCACAAAACTTCCAGAACACCTCACAAGAAATATGTTTTCAAGGCCAATAAGCGCTTGGATGCATGTCTATTTGTCATTGGCAAAGAATCATGCATCCATGCTATGTTTTGAGATCTACCATAGTAGGAATCACCACCACAGTTCCGGGCATATAAATTTCAACCTATAAATAGAGTTATTTTTATGTTACTAAGTCATTGTTATTTAATATACTCATACTCTCCATTTAGATATTATACGCCTGGACAATACCCAATTTGATACTTATTTGTTATTGGTGCAATTTGTGGCTTACCTAGCCGCAATTCCAGATCGGAAATAGTCTCAGCTCCCTGGTTAGCTGTCGTAGCAGGGAGGAGAAGAGCACGATTCTCTCCAAGTTTTCTTATATATGCAATCGAAACTAGCGGATTTTCTTGGTTAGAAATTCAAGGTTATTCAATCGGCACTTCTAATGCTTTCCTTCAATGATTTTGGAGGGTTATGGCCATGATGAAGAAGTCAGTTGATGAACTCTTTTTTTTTTTTTTTCTCAGCGGTAGGCCTTACGTATCCTTCGAATGCTGATTCTCACTGCTATTTTTTCTAAACAGATGTGAAGAATCGATGATTAGTTAGTTCAGATCGCCTGGGGGAATCAGATTTTTATGATGAAGATATTCAACTGTAATTTTTTTCCATTAACTGATGTTTTTACTTCTATTTTTGGTAGGAACATCACCGTGAATTATCGCAACCTCTCCTGGCTATCCGGTCTGATTGATGAGTGTATTCTCTACTTGGATGTTGTTCCTTTTGGCGACGATTCGTTTTTGTCCACCATCGATGACCCCAGATCCAACTGCAGGGAGAATTCTGGCAGAAGGGACATCATTAGAGCATCAATTCGTGAACTGATAATTTGAGTACGGATTAGTGAGTTTGTTTTTTTGTGTAGGTAATGGCAGCAAGAGCAGTACAACAACAACAACAACAACAATAAAAGCCTCATCCCACTAAGTGGGCAGCAAGAGCAATAATCTGAGAGAAATTCTATAATCTCTGAGGCTTAACTTTGAAATTTATGATGATCAGAGGAAAGAGCACCACTATAAATCTTCCAAACAAGGAACGTGATAGTGACGCATTTGATGAATTTCTTTCAGCTACTTGTTAAACATAACTGCTCTTGATTGCTTGTGCTCTCAGGGATTCTGATGGTCTCACTAGCTGATTTGTTTCTGACCAGTTGCAAGATCGTAGCAAAGATCAGCTGTAGGAGGGCGAGGTCACAGTATTTATGAGGCAATAAAAACAACATGCATCATTAATTTTCCCATTCGTAAGGGGTGAACGATGGCTAATTTTTTAAGTAACTTTTAGATTGGCTCGCTTCACAGCTTCTGGCAATGTTACCGGCATCAACTTATTCGCCTACGATCGTGAAACTTTGTGCTCTTATCAATCAAAAGAATCGCTTGGGCAACAAGCGAAATCCTTCAGTCTTGCATACGCTCAGTTTTGGTAATGTGCGTCCCAGATCGGTCTACCTAGTTTCTCAATCGTAAAGATTACAGAAGTAAGAATTGAGTGACAGCGAAATTCTCAAATCTTAAAGAATCATTAAAGATTAACGGTAGAACCGTATGCCGCCAGTGAAGATATAGAAATTGGGGGAGTTTCCAAGTTGAGCGGTACAAACTTTGCTTCCACGGTGATTACGATGAAGGATCAGTAATTCTTCTATCTCAATCAATAACAGATTCCTTTGTTACACGTAATCCCACCATCAGCTTCAAAGGTGGAAGGATCTTCCTTATACGCGAAGTTGTAGAGTGCAATGCTTTCAGTTTTTAATGCATCGTCAAAGGTACATCCTCTCAAACTCTAAAATTGTTAGGTGTAATGCTTTAACAGATCTGCTGGTGCATTTGTGTGAGCACTTAAGCTGATGATGTGTTCATGTTTTCTGTCTAATTTAATACAAGGTCCTTCCTAGATATAAATGACCGTCATAGCCCCTATGATGTTTGTTAAAATGCCTCACCGTATACTCACCATACTAATAGTCAAAACCTATTGTTTAAATGACACTGTGATTGACTTCAATTTTCACACATAGAGCTTATCCATTTATGAGTAGGTACTAACCTGTCAACAATTTGCTAAAAATTCAACCTTGTAAGCTTCATTCCTGAAGTTATTTAAAAGTTGAAGAGAAGCCAAAAACAAGAAATTTGCCATGATTTATTAGAGTTTATTAGGATTGGATTCATATAAATTATATGAATAGCCAGCCAAAAGAATGTGAGTAAATAGTAGGCTTGACATCTTTTATTAATTCAAGATTGTACACGCTGCTTAAGAAAGGCCGTTCAAGTCTGAACGGTCTTGGTTATCATCATTTGATCAGGTGAGTGCTAGGCATCCCTTGTTGATGCCATTAACAATGTCCAAGCCGTAAGAAACATTTTTAGAATAATTCTATTGAACCGTGTAGACTCACCAAGCGCCCACATACCCTTCACTAACACCATCAATCCAAGTATGAGCTTTAAATACCCAACATTCGAAATGTGTGTATTAGAGTTCAATTTAGTAATGAGCTTTTGTTTGATAATTATTTGTTGTACACTGTCCAATGCATGAAAGCTATTGTAATTGCATTTATTAGTTGCTTTAACAGGGACAATAATAGTTAATGCAAATGGCCATCATAAAGATAATAGAATTAATACCCCATTATAAGTATACATTATTTATTTGTTCAATAATCGCATGCCAGCTTTTTATAATGACATGTTGCCTTACTTTTAATATTATTAAAGCTATAAAAATTGTGCTCATCCAAGCACATAGGTAAATTCCCTGTTTTCAACAATGAATTCTTATAAGGTCAATCCACCTTTAACTTAGATGAAACACATCTGACCATAAAAATGATTGTTGAAATGCCAAGTAGTTTATACTTTTTGGATTACGTAGGGGTTAGCCATTTATGACATGATAATTTTATTATTAATTTAATTCAAAATTTTGTTGCTAAAGCGTACATAAATAGTTATATTCAAATTGAGATAATGAATTCACACATTGTCTTGTTAATGTTGGATGACGTGATTAACATTCACATACCAATTCATTGCTATTGAGGTGACAAATTATAGTCCAATTGACCATCCAAAGAACCAACTACACAATATGTAAGATTTTGTCTATATTATTTCTTCTTATTTCACAGATGAAGATATCAAAGAAAGATGGAAGAAGTATTTTTATAAGTATTTCAATGATGAGTAAGGAGTGACTAGGAATATGGAAGGATCAGAAACCTAAGATGACGAATAAAATTTAGCTTATTATCGCAAGATTTGAGTTGAAGAGGTAAAAGAAGCTTTTAAGAGGATGGATAATGATAAAACTGTTGGTCCTGATGGTATTCCTATTAAAGTTTGAAAATATTTAGGAGAGTAAGGTATCTTTTAACTTACCAAGTTATTTAATGAGATTCTAAGGTTTAAGAAAATGCCAAATGAGTAGAGGAGGAGCATTTTGGTGCCTATATATAAGAATAAAAGAGATATCCAGAATCGTGAAAACTATCGAGGAATAAAACTTATAAGCCATACTATGAAATTATGGGAAAAAATGATTGAGTACAGATTAAAAGATGAGATTAAGATTGCAAAAAATTAATTTGAATTTATGCCAAGAAAGCCTATAACAGAGGTTATTTATCTTCTACGAGGGTTGATGAAAAGATATCGAAGTAAAGAAAGAGATTTACATATGGTTTTCATTAACCTAGAAAAAATTAATGATCAAGTATCAAGAGAAGTGTTGTGGAAGGATTTAGAAAAGAAAGGAGTTCGTGTTGCATATATCTGGGCTATATAGAACATGTACGATGGAGTAATTATAAGTATAAGAACTCTCGGAAGAGAGACAAATGATTTATTATAAGGATATGTTTACATCAGAGTTTAGCCTTGAGTCCTTACTTGTTTAATCTAATCTTAGATATTCTCACTAGGTACATACAAGAGACTATACCAAAATATATGCTATTTGTAGGTGATATAGTCTTGATTAAGGAATTGTGGGAAGGAATTAACTATAAATTGGAGCTTTGGAGATAAGTTTTGGAATCAAAGGATTTTCACTTAAGTAGGAGTAAGACAGAGTATATACATTGCAAATTTAACAAAAAGTAAGATAGAAATGATTTAAAGATAAGAATTGGAGAGCATATCATACTATAAATATCTAAATTTAAGTACTTGAGATCTATTTTATAAAATGATGAAAAAATTGATGGAGATGTCACAAACAAAATATAAGCTGGATGGTTAAAATGGAGAAAGGCATCTAGAGTTATGTATGATCGTAAAGTACCTACTAAGATTAAAAGAAAGTTTTATCGGATCGTTATAGGATCAGCTATACTTTATGGTAGTAAATATTGGGGTCTAAAGAAACAACAAGAGGAAAAAATTAGGTAGCAGAAATGAGAATGTTAAGATGGAAGTGTAGTCATATAAGAGAGGACAAGATACAAAATAAATGTATGCAAGGGCATATTAGTGTGACACATATTGAGGAAAAGATGACAGAAAATCGATTAAGGTGGTTTGGTTATATGGTCTTTAGCCATATGAAAAAGTATAGAGGGGGGCAAAAAAGGACATTAAAGGAAGTTATAAAAAGGGATCTCTTGGTGAATAATATCATTGAAAATCTAACTTCTAATAGAGTTCAATGACATTTTTCATATGGTCTTTAGCCATATGAAAAAGTATAGAGGAGGGCTAAAAAGGATCTCGAAGGAAGTTATAAAAAGAGATCTCTTGGTAAATAATATCACCGAAAATCTAATTTCTGATAGAGTTCAATGGCATTATGCGATCCATGTAGTCGACTTCACTTAGTAGGATAAGACTTTGTTATTATTGTATTTTTTTCTTATTTTACACCTTTTAGTATGTTATGTATACTTAATTTAATGAAATTGGTCTTATTATGTAATTGAGTGTTAATTTTTTAATATTTTAAAATTGTTTAGTTAATGCTAGATTTTTTTTATACTATTTCGAGTTTTCAACTATAATTTGATTTTTGAATGTTGAAATAGGTAATATTTATATCCTTTGAAAACTTAAAAAAGCTTTAAAAGTTTTATATTTTGGTCGAAATCTAGTTCAGATATTTAAAAGGTTGAAAATAATCATCAATTTGATACTCTATTTTCGTCCATATTGAATTAGTGTCAATTTTTGGGCCATATCTAAAATTTTAGAAGTCCAATTAAAGTGAAATTAGTGCTCAAAGTTACTTAAGACCCTGCTCAATAACTTTCATATTTGAGGTTTAGTGAAATTACATTATTTTTATGGTTAAACATAGGTTGGGAGTCAAGTAATGGAAATTATTATAGTAGAATACCATTAGTAGATTAAATTATAAATTAAACTATGAATTTCTAAAATTAGTAAGGTTCCATTCATTGTAATCCTAGGAGAAATATTTATTTAGCTTATTAGGTTTTTGTAGCACAAGAAATTAGATTTAAGGCCTTATACCTCTGAAGGTAAGAATACACAATTCCAGACAGCACTTTACTAGGAGATTTTCTCTTCCTTTCATCCATGTAAGACTAGATTTTAGATTGATTCAAGGATTTTGAGGCTTATCTTGATTTGAATTATGAGATCTTGAATTGTAATTTTAATTATTATTAATTGATTTTCTTTTTTTGAATTCTTTTATCTAATTTTTTTTTTAGAATTGTGTGAATTGGATATATATTTAGTATAATTTACATTTAATATTATGATTTATGATTTTTAATATGGTATTATATTGAATTTTGATTGGTTAATTATCATTCTTCATGTGAAAATAGAGAATTAAATAATTAAATTAGATATTTCTAGTTTAATCATTTAATTTAGCTAAATTTTATATTCAAATTGGTTTAGATTTAATTCTATGGATTATAATGGTTACTTAATTCTATTAATATAAAATGATCAAATCTTAAATAGTAATCTGGTATAAAATCTATAAATTATTGCAGGAGTTTCAAATAATTCTAAGTTGAAAAATTAATTACAATTGTCAAATATATTGTGATTTGTGATTAGTTTATTAAAGAGTTCTTAATTTTTTTTGGATCAATTGTGTTTCTCTACTATTCCTTTTTGATAATTCTATTTCCATGTTCAATCTTGCATTATATTTTATTTTAAATTAACCCCCTAATTTAGTTCTGTTTACATTCTTTTATCTTGCCTGCGTATTGTTTGCTTAATTGCTTTAGTGTGCAAGATTAAATTTCACTTTTGTTTACATTTAATTCTTTTGCTTTTATTGCATAAAAGACTTGAATAATTCTGCAATCATAATTAATAAATAAATGGGAAAAGGGTGTATTAAGTAGATTACTAGAAGTTTGACCTAGTTTATTATCTTGTATTGCAAATTTTCATTAAATTAGTAATTTTTATTTTTGATTGATTTTAACAACTGTCATTGCATATAAGCTTATTGACCCAAAAGATAATCAACCATCTAGCCTGCATGGAAAAGAGGGAAGAATCCATACAATATGTATTGTTTCTTGTTTTCAACTACACATTAAATGTATGCTTCTTTTGAATGAGTACTAACTTTGTCATTGGAGAGTGTAAAGTCCCTTGAAGATGATTAACCAACTCAGCTAAAATCAAGAAAGTTAAATAAAAAATAGTAATTCAAGAATTAGAAAAATAAACCATAAGCTTAGAATACAAAGGCTAGACAAAATCCTTGGAACCTTAGGCAATCTGCTTGAATGAACAAAAAGCCTGGTAAGATCCCCGGCATCCTAAACAATCTTCTCAAATGAATATCCCAAATAATCCTCTTGAATGAATAAAAAGGCCAAACAAGATCTTTGGCACTTGAACAATCTCCTCAAATAAACAAAAAAGCTTATACAAGATCCCTAGCACCCCAATTAGTCCCCTTGGATGAATAAAAAGCCTAAACAAGATCCTCGATACCCCCAAACAATCCTTGTGGATGAATAAAAGCCTAAACAAGATCCCTAGCAACCAGGCAATTCTTGTGGATATTTCTTAGCTTGTGCAGCTCACTTCACCTCAAATCAAGTTATGGTCAAAGTCACCTATTGTCATAGTGAAACCTTATCTTCAAAATGAATTGATAAAAAAAAGGGCAAGAAGTGACAATAAATATTCAATTGGGTATGTTACAAATGGAGAAAAGGGACAACAAAATATCCAATCAAACACATTATGACCAAAAGGATATCTTACACCTCAATACAAACTTGGCATTAGCAAAAGGCCTACTGTTATACTCATATTGGGCTTAAACAATTAGGTTTGCCCAAATATAATTCCAAATGAGAAAAGCTATATTCATAAGGGGAAAAAGTCACACCTTCAAAATTGGTAACTTTCAGGATATGTTAAAACTTGATGGAAAGGTATAAGTGATAACGATATTTTGAACAAACTTGTAACATCCAAACGAATAATATACTAAAGATGACCTACCATCTCGCCAAGACCAAGTCCATCATAATAGTGCCCTAATCTATAGGACCAATCAAATATGTTAGCTATAGCTCACTTGGACATGATTCACTCCCTCAAATCTTTCAAAACACACCACAAGAAATATATCGTCAAGGCCAATAACCTCTTAGATATGTGTCTACTCATCATTGGCAAAGAATCACAACATCCACACTATGTCTCAAGACCTATCAAATTAAAACCCTCCATCACACTTATAGACATGTAAATTCTAGCCTATAGGTTATCTTAATCTTACCGGTTCTAAGTTACTATTACCTAATACGCTCAAACTCTCCACTCAGATAATACCCACTTTGATATTCCTTTGTTAAAAGATGTTGAATTTATAAATAATAGAGGGGAATTATTGGAAAAGTTTGTAAATATGTAGAAATTGTAGGAAGTTGCACATTAATACTTACAATGGGATCTTTTTTTTTTAATACAATAAAAAGGATAAGGACAAATAGAGGTACATTAGCTGACCGATAGACTATAATTAATGCTAAATTACTGCTTTGCCTTTTACCAAAATTGCCAACCAATATCCACTTGACATCTTTAAGATTCTTCATTATCTGTTTGAAACCTTTCACATTCTTCTGGCATGTTTCCTTCTTCTTCATGAAGTCTCTCAAGTTCTTCCGGCGTCGATTCCTTTCCAATTTTGATTTTCCTGCAATCATACAATCCGATCTTTGCATGCAAGTCTGGATTTATTAATTTGCTTATGTCTTCTATAATACTTGTTTCATATGTTGCATTTGTTGGATCTGAACTCCATTGGACTAACTTTTTCGATGGAACCCAAATCATCAAGTCTTTATCCTTCCAATTCCTCATAATCAAACAGAGATCAGCCCTGGCCATGAAAATCCCATTATCATGCAAGGGCAGATCTATGTTCAGCAGATAAGACCCAATCCATTTGATTATATTATTTTTAATACTTATCGCATGAATCTTTCTTCTGATCTATTGACTTTTTATGTTTTTCTTTCCAAATCCAAATTTGTTCAAGCGATCTCATTTGCAATTGCCACTCCAGACTCTCAAATTCTGAGTTCACATTTCTTAAAGAGAAAATGCATGATTTCCACTAATATGTAAGTTTATCTTTTCAGCCTCATACTTCCGGAAAAGGCAATATTCTATGATCTTCATCAGAATTTCCATTGGATCTTCTGTCTTTCCCTTAAAAATTTTCTCATTTCTCGCAATCCAAATCACAAAAAGGTATTAGGGCAATAGGCGCAATCAATTCTCTATGAAAAGAACTATTTTTCTTCCCCGTTTGAAGACATTGTAATATCCAATCTTTGATATTTTATGGTTGCATGAGTTCTGTTCTGATTGCAAGTCTGTGACCAAATCAAAAGCTTTTGGAAACTCACATGTTGAAAAAATACAATTTATATTCTCCTCTTGCAGCTGACAGAAGGGGCATAATCCTTGAACATTTATATAACCGGATCATTTGGAGCCATTATACATGAGACTACCTTTAGATGACAAGCCAAGAATTATTTGGAGAGAAATTTGAATGTATTTGACTGCCACAGTACTTTAAAATATATTAATAATATTTCAAGAACTGAGCACTTGACACAACCTTTTTCTTATGTGAATTTAAGGGAGGGCTTCTTTGACATAACTCCTGATTCGTGAACACAATTCTCACCAATGTTATGCATGCAGGATTTGAATTTGACCTAAGTTTGAATCAAAAGGCGTTGATTTATTGGACCAAATTAATAGAAGTCTCCAATTGGGGTTGCCTTGCAACATAAATGAGTCATTAAAACATAATTAATATATGTGGTCACTGCTACTCTTTCTGAATTTGTGTAGTTTTCTGAGAGGCTTGGTAATATATATTTTTGAAAGTTGTCAGTAATTTTTTATGAATTATTTTATTATTTAACATTGAATTAATTATTTTAATTAATATATGTCAATATGCATCATGAATTTTATATCATATAAACTGAATGTGAATTCATGTAATAAAGTAGATTTTTAATATAAGATAGTTACAATTAAACAAATTTTTCATAAACAACTTGATCGTTAGCATTTATGTTATTAAATATTAAACAGAATAAATGGATTATCATCTCTTTATTAAATAGGTAAAGGCGGGGTCGGAAATCCTAACTCAGTTAATTAAAGGGGTAGAGTCCGGATTTTGAAGCATATAACGTTATACACCTTTTGACTTTACTCTAAATTGACGTATTAAGATGATTGTCCACCCTTAATTAAATGCCATATTTTTTTTTTATTATTCAGAAGGTTGTAGTGTGTGATTCTTATGGCGGCAGCTTGTGAATGGGCAAATCAACGTATTATTTGGTACTTACTTCGGTTGGTTTGACGATTACATTGGTTGATTTAAAAACATACAATGTTATTGGAGGAAAGTTTGGGTTACACCTCTTTTCAATAGCATAAGTGGTAAAGATACTTATCGTACATATATAGGATCTGACATTTGAACCCAGAGTATAACAGAAAAAAAGTCCCAAAAGTTCAGATTCACGGCACCATTAAAAAGTGTTGACTGAGTTAACACTTTCAACAGAAGCAAGAAAGACGCATGATGATGCGATCACTTTTTCTAGCCGCTGAACCCATTTTCATCATATTAGACTCATCCATTTTTAACCAATTAAAAATTTTATGAAATAAATCAAATAATTTCGTTTACATTTGTTGTCAATTTATTTCAAATTGTGATGTGATTGTTACTTCTTGCCCAACCTACTCGACGCGCATGTGCTCGTGAATCTCAGAATCGTCCGTCTCAGTAATTACCTTTCCTAAAACTTCACAAGATGTCGGGTTTTGTGAAATAGAGTGGAAAAGAAAATCTGTATGTCCATTCAAGGTACTTTAGCAAGATGGCTATTTGGTCGAAGGATGAAAATTATCAGGGTCATCTCTTTTATGAAAATTTAAAGGGTTGGGCACGCCACCGGTACATCAATCTAGATTTTTTTAATACAAAAGGGTGGAAAGGTCTTCTCAACGCACCCAACATCTCACCTTTGAGGTCTCCACAGACGGTGAAAGGGAATTCTTATTGAGAATTTTGTAATGACCCTCATTTTAAGATGTCATGCCTCAACTCTGAGAATGCGGCTAACAAAATATATCGTCCCAAAACACTTCCCACAAAGCTGACAAACCAAATATCGGATTCATACCACAAATAAGACTAATGGATAATCAGTATAAAAAATTTGGTGACGAGACAAGGATAGACCAACGGATATTACTTGACGAATTTACTTAAAAATTGACTTGGGTTTCCCGGTTTTTTTGGGCATTAGGGTCAGCTTAAAAATCAAAACAAAGGGGCAACTTGCCTTCAGACAAGACCGGTACAAACAACCTCAATAACCAAGCAAAAGACAATGAACCTATCACATGCACCAAGTGACCTAGCCCGACTGTCAATTCTTTTCACGGAATGTGCCATTAGAGTTCCAACATCGGACTAAGCCCTTTATATAATTTAGAACGAAAAGTGTGAATAAGAATGCATACTTAGAAATCTAATCGGAAGTTACACAAGTACTAAACATATAAAATAGGGTCCATAACCGTAGACAATATGGACAACTCGCGATCATAAGCTAATGTAGGCAGTCTAGTATGAAATTATATTAAATACGAACTTATACAGGCAAGCCCACACGGTTGCGCGGCTTAACCACAGACAAAAAAAATATTTTTTTAATTATTTTTTTATATTTAGGTCTAATATAGATTTAAAAAATTCAATTCAATTACTTCTTAATAAATTCAATTCAATTTTATACTCTAATTCAATTTTTTTACTCAAATAATTCAATAAAAATTAAAATATTAAAATATAATTTATAAATTATAAAATAAAATAATTTTAAAAAAATATTAAAAAAAAATTCAAGTTACCTGCAAGCAAGCTTGCACAGCGTGCAGTACAATGCGGTGCGGGCACCTTAATGTGAAGCTCGCATATGCGGGCAAGCCCGCGCGAATTAGATCCGTATAAGTCCGCTCTACTCATTTTACATGTCTAACAAGTATTAATATTAAGATGGAGGAACTATATAAATATTAAGTTAGGTTCACCATACAAACCAAGTTCTCAAAACAACTTAGCAAAACCGTATTTTGACAGAATGCTTTACTCAGCAATAATTATAGACACTCGAATACTGGGATCCGTGGATATTTGCACCTAGTTAACCAAACAAATATCAAATGTCACATTCAAATATCAAGTATCATAGTTTATCCAAACTCCCCCTCCCCCGGTTCATACCACACATAAAACTAAATAGTTTATCTTATTAAGTACATAAACAACTTTCATAAATCAAAAGTAGGAATTTAAACGCAAAATATATCTTAAAAAGTTCAAGAAAAATGGGTGACTTTAAATAGGAAACTTTAAATATTCAAGAATAATGCATTGAGTTCAAAAAGTACAGTACTTTAGGAGATTCATATACAATAAAAGCTTAGGCATATTTTAAGTAATAATGAATTAATGTATCAATAGTCAAGAAACCATACCTTTGTTGCGATAAAATTATATTCATATCATGACAAATTCAATATATATATGGTTTTCATGTCAACCTCAAGAGCATAATTATACAGGGAATAATTTCAAAATTGTGTCACTCTCTCTAGGCGTATAGGATCAGCAGTGTATAATGTGGGTTTCTTTTCACAATGTTATGTTGTCAGATGCAAGGCCTATCAACCCTGGATCATTATAATCAGAATGTATCACCATGCAAGAGCATTATCTGGTACCCTTTTCTCATGAACAAAACCAAACTACTCAATCTGGATGATTATTTGAAATTCATAGCTCACACTAATAAAGAGAACAGAAATGGTTTCTTTAAAAAATAATTTAGTCTAATTTTGATGAATTTATGGAAATGTCGGTTCTCAATGAAATTTTTATAATTCAACTGTTTCAAATAAACCTAAAAGTTCCTTCCAGGTTGGAACATACTGATTGTGGTAGAGAGAGAGAGAGAGAGAGAGAGCACGAAGAGACCGTGAAAGAGATAGGAGAATGACAGAAACAGAGGGTATGGGAAGGGTCGTGGAGAATGAAATTTAGAATTTTACTAATATACTGTGTTTAAGTCAAATTAAAAAGATAAGATTGGTTCTTTTATCTAACTGGAAGAGTGGAAGCAGCTAAGAGTTCAGTTTGAAATGAAATAAAATCTTGTTAGCAAAGTGTTCCAAACAAGGGATAAGTTTACGATATATTCTCAGATTCCACATAACTCATGACCAAACCATTGACAAAAACAATATTCTTCATGCCATGCAATACTTAAAAAATAATAGTAAATAAATAAATAGAAAGGGATGCCACAAAAGTAGGTAAAGTAAAACCATTTTTTGTTTATCACTGACCCTGATTTTCCAAACCCTAAAGTGGAGATACCTTATACCCCATGTATACCAGAATCATACCCCTCCCCCTCCACCCCCCCCCAAAAAAAAAAAAGGAGGGGGTGGGGAAGGAAGGAAGAAAGAAGACCAAATTATGAATTTGACAACTTTATCTAATATATGGAACTAGAACTAGAATTTTAGTTGATGATGGGGGATCAAAGTCAAGTTCCTTGCATCGGGGAGGCAAAGATGGCAACTACTTAAGTGGGGGAAGGCATGCAGGTGCACCGGAAAAACCCAGCCAAAGCTCAAAACAAACTCATTTGCATCCTTGACCGTCTTTCTCTATCATAATGATTAGTAGAATACCACTATATACAAGAGATTCTTAGAAAACCATGCATGCAGGTGCAGCAGAAAAATCCAGCAAGAGCTCGAAACAAACTCATTTCCATCCTTCACCATCATTCTCTATCTTACTGGTTACTAAAGTACCATTACAAAGAAGATTTTTAGATAAACTTTGTAACCTAAGTACAGAAAAGTGTAGATTAAGTCAACCATGGAAAAGCAAAAAATCATAATTAGACTTGCAGTAAAGAAAACTTATTAATATGCACAATTTTATATTCATAATAACTATGTAATTGGCTTAGTCTACATAAAACTACCCTTTTGCACTTTGCGTAGATGGAAATTCCATCCACTTATTTTAACATCTCCCTAATAGTGTATGCATATACTAAAGCTGAAACAAGCCATTAATGAGTTAACTAGTTTACCTAACAAAGTTTCATCTCCGGATAGACAAAGAATTGTTGCAAGCTAGTATACTTCACTAACACTTGTCTCCTGATAAGTTATGTGTTGTCCTGGTTCAGAAGAGCCAGCACATTATTATGCATTGTCCACTAATTAGATAACCTCTGAGTAATTATTCAGGGTTTTTGGTCAATCTTGGGAGTGTCTTCAAAGGTTGCTAGCATCTTTTTTAGGTTTTGGCAATCACAAGGAGGGAAAAGCTTTATGGCAGTGAACAGCATTTGATCAATTTGGTTGGAGCAGAATGCAAGAATATTTAAGAGCAAATAACGGCAGGATTATCCCTTAGACTTGCAATGGGATAAGACATTTTTAATGGCCTATCTTTTATTGCAGCAAATGGTTTATTTCGAGGAGCATTACTGGAAGACAAGCAAAGGGATTGGATAGTTCTACAGTATTCCAGCACTATTTGCCAGTTTTGTTTTCTTTTGTAGCTATATCTATACTAAGGTACCATTTCTTTCCACTTTTTCATATAATCTTTCCTTTCTACTCGAAATAAATAAATAAATAAAAATTCTATCTAAAAGGTTGTGAATCACCTTGAAAAAAAAGACTCCTACAAATTGCTTCACTGCTTCAAAGAGAAACACTACTTTAATCCACCTATTTACAAATGCACTTAACCATTTCTATCACAGCTATGTGAAATCTCAATCACCCAAGCGCTGATATTTGCTGATCATAGAAGCTAAAATTAAAGTGGGGGAAAAAAAAAAGAACAGTTTTGTCAACTTCTCTCAGCAACCACATCTCAATCAGAAGTTTGCCTCAAGCTGCTTCTAATAAGCAATAGCACACAACTTATGATGCCTATATAAAAGTAGCTAAAAAAGAAGAAACCCTTTTACAAGCAGCCAAGGTGATTCTACCACTTCTCAGTAAGATACAGGAGATAAGCAAAGTAAACAACTAGCAAACTCATGTTTAAGCCACTTAGAAGTTTCAAAGTAGAAGTGTAAAGCATAAATTCGCACGCCAAATTTGTGGACCTGTAGGTAATTAGTCAGTCAAATGTCAAAACCGCTCGCTTCCTTTCTATATTGATAAAGATGTGATTAAATACTCTCGCATGATATTCACTTCTTATATTCTGCAAAATTTCTGCAGTCAAACAGTTCTAATCATAGAAAAAGGGTACTCCACAGTGCTGAAATGGTCATTCATATCAGGCCATTGTAACCATTGAAGTCTAACGATTAATCACAAATTCATACATACCCACATGATAAACTTCAGGGGCATTTATATTCCAAATAACCAAATCCAAAATCTCATCAAGTTCTTGTCTTTCCAAAGGAGCAAATTGAGCAAATTATTGAATTCAACAGGAAAAAAATAAAAAAAAGACTCAATAGACCTAGACAAACAAGTCTCTATGGAGTATCCCAGGGTTTGGGCTCTGGAATAGCCAAAACCATACCTTGAAGCTCAGGGGTCAGCACAACCTGGCAGCCAAGACGAGAATGCAAGTTCAAAACCCTAGCCCGAGCGTTCCTTTTCAGCACATACTCCTCATCATAGGATCGAGGAGGGAGCTTGTCAAGCCACTCTTGAGCGATGTTCACCTCACACTCAGCAGAACAAGCATCGATCTCTTCAAGGCGGTGCGAAGCAGGATCAATGAGACCAGTGTTGGTCAAAGCCTTCAAAAGGGTCTGCCCAGAAAGACCCAAAACCTCGCGCTTGTGGCCGTCGAGATCAATGGCGTAGAGCTTGACGATGCGATCGGCGACTTTTTTTGAGGAAGTGGGTGAAGAAGCAGATGAAGATGCAGCTGAAGCAGAGGATCGAGAAATTAGGGATTTGGAGAAGAAAGACAAGGAGGGGAGGCGGTGAATTTGAGAGGAGAGCCTCTGTAGATTGGAAACGGCCATTTCCGCGAGATGGTGTGTGCGAGACGGTGCAGGGTCCTACGAGAGAAAAAATGAAGCAAACGGCAAATAGAACTGATAGACTTCATAAATTGTAGGAAAAATTCCTAAACATCCTCCCCAACTTTGAATTGGTTGCAGTTCACCCCACTAACTTTGCAGGTGTAAATCAAACATTTTAAAGAACTCGAAATTAATACTTAATTCACATAATTAATTGTTTTATATTGAATTACATAATTTTCTCACTAACTTTTAAATAAAAATTATAATATTATATATTAGTTTGTCACGTCATTTTTTCATATAATTTTGTAATTATCTTCAAGAATTTAATTAATTTTTGTATATATTTAAGTTAGTTCTGTTAATAATATAATATAAAAATTATGTAAAAAATAATGTTATAAACTAACATATAATGATATTATAATTATTATTTAAAAATTTATTTAAAAAATTATGTAATTTAATAAAATTTTTAATTAAGTGAACGATATGTGTTAATTTTAATTTTTTTTAGTTAAAAGACTTGATTAACAAGTTTTCAAAATTACTGGATGTGAAATGCAACCATCTTAAAGTTGAAATATTTTTCATTTTTCTTTAAATTGTATATTCAAACCCTTTTCTTATCATTTGTTATTTTTTTGGATAATTTATCATTTGTTGTTTAATTTAATACAACCGTGGTGAAGGCATGCCAATAGCCTCTCTAACGGCTTATAGTAATATTTACAAACTATTTAACCTTTTGAAATCTTTATCAATAGTAACTAAACCTAAAACATGGGTGATCAAGAACATTATCAATTGATTAACATTAAAAAATATATCAAACATTCTTGAAATCACTTTCGAAAAATGGGTGCTCTACTTTAATGCATTTTTTCATCAAAAGTTCAACTTTGTAAGCTAAAGTTTCATTTATTTTGATAAAAAATATCTTTCATAAGGATATAACTATAAATTATTAAGTTCATAGAAAATGTTCTATATATTTAGAAAAATGTATGAAATCTAGTGGAAAACAATTTTCTATTTTTCTAAAAAGAAAGTCATTTTTCTTTATTGCTATAATATTAGGTATTAATTATTTTTTTAGTAATAAAGTATGAAAATAATATGTCAACTCTTTACCCATATAAAAATATATAAGCTTTTCCTATTAAAAACATATTTGAAAAAACAAACAACAACTTCAACTCTAAGAGTTGAAAATGCCCACCAAGTGGGTAATTTCTTCATATTGACTAATCTATTGAATGATATAATTTTTTAGTTTTAATTAGTTATATCATAATCACACTTTTTTTTAAATTTTATAAATAAAAAAATTAAAATAAAAGGTTAGTGCATGGTTTATAAAGTTGAAATAGATTATTTGCATACTCTTGTACTTTAAAAATTATGTGCATGTTACAAATAATTGATAGATGTATTAAAAGGATTCTATGTAATTTAGTAATAAAAAAAAGGTAAACAACAAAGTGCAAATGGATTATGATCCACAAATGGATCCAATTTTTTATAAAAAAATATAAGAGACAAAATAAAAAATAACTTAATTATAAAACAAATCAAAGAGCAAAATATTTTTTATTTCTCTAACGTAACACTTATTTCAATTTTTGTCTCCTAACTTTTAACTCCATTATTTCATTTAAGATTTTGAAACTTAAACTGGCCTAGTCAGTTCAACTGGTTGGATTAACACCTAGGCTAAAAAATAGGTTGATTTTACATATAAATTCGACATAAGAGAAAACCTAAATTAGTTCAAAAAAACTTAAAAGAAACTTGATTCAACTGGTGAACCATTATACCTATTAGACCGTTTTGGCTTTTTTTTGGGACAAAGTCCAATCTAACTTTAAAACCTAATATGAAAAAATAATTAAGGTCTAAACTAGAAAAGAAACAATACAGTATAAGAAGCAAATGAAAACCTAGCTCTAATTTTTTTCCCTTTGTTAGCTTGTCTTGTTGCATTGTTTTGCTTTTGAACTTTTTCTATTTGGCCACTTCTTAGCAATTTGCCAATTATAACTCAACTTTGCTTCATTTTAATGCTTCAAAATTCGCTATTTTGTAGCTTTTGCAACACAATTTCATGAAGGAGTGGTGGACTACTAGTGGCATAAAGAACACAGTAAGCTTTTTCCTTCACTATTTTTTTACGATTAAATTTTTATGTTAATGAAATAATTTGTTGGAAAATCTATTGGAAGTCCAATGATAAGCAAGGTTCTTCAAATCTGAACTAGGACTTTTACATACATTGTCTGATAAGTGATAACCAAAACATTTATAATTTTAAAGACCCATCATCTCTCTGTTTCATTATTTTTCTGAGTCAATAATGTTGTATAGATGCCCACACTTATGATCATTGTCTTTGGTGTTGAGTTATAATCCTAACACGCCTCTTTCTTCTTATCCATAACACATATTTCTTAGTAATTTCCTTTATTTTCCTTTTAGTTTTGTTTAAATTCTTCTTTATTGTTGATAATGAGAATAAGAATATTATAGGGTAATAAAAATTAATTAATATTTTGTTTGCTTGAATGGATGATAATTCTATTTTTCTTGTACATAATTAAGGTTTGGTTTTGTGCTTCATTTAGTTTACATATTAGATTTGCTATTAGTATAATGAGAAGATGTGATCAATTCTTTGAACTTTAATAATTCAATATGAATAATGGGAATTAAAAATTAAAAAAATATAATGATTAATCACTAAATTAATTAGAAAGAATGGAAAATTTTGAATATGATCAAATTATTTATGTACAACATATGAAAGACGGTTTGGAAATATTGGTTGAATTTTAATTAATAAAACTACTTAGAAATGCTATTATAGGTACATAGAAGATTATTACTAATGTATAGAGGATGATGAATAACGTCACTAATGTTACATGCATTTTCATAAACTTTTTAGTTATTTTTTGTTTCCATATTTAAAATTTTTTGTTTAAATATAGAACATGTCATCTTTCTCAATTGGTCAATCAATAGTTGCATTTTAAACACAATCCGTTAAAGCAAAAATTGATCCTGCATGGAATTATTGTACAAAAGGTGTAAACTCAAATCTTAAAATGCTTGTATTATACAAAAGAAATCAGAGATGGAGGGGTTCATAAAATGAAACTATATCTTGCCAAAAGAATAGGTGAAGTCCAAGCATGTTCAAAAGTCTTGTATAATATTCAATGTCAAATTAAAAAGAATTTGAAAGGGACTGAAGGAAAGAAAAAGAAAGAGTCTACTCATGTAATACCCCAAATAGAATAAGAAAGTTCAAAAAAGAATTTTAATTAGAAATTTCCCTAATAGAAACTTAATAAGGTAATTGGGGGAAGTTCGAGTAGATTGTAAAGATAGGTTGGAGGTGCATCTAATCAAAATTTTTGTAGAAAACATATTAGACACTAGTATAAGGTCAAAATATAAAAATATAACACTAAGTTTGAAAAAATTATACAAGGGTCTAATAGAAAATTAAGAGCCAAGTAGCCCAAAAACCTAAATATTAGGCTCAAAATTAAAATAAGTTATCTTGGTTTTTTTGAATGATTTGGCTTAAATTTTTTTAAACCCAAATCTAATTTTAGAAGTTAAAAAAATAACACTCAAACAAAGCCCAACCTGGTAGAGGAAGGCAATGACAATTTAGTGAATAAGGAGAAAATCAAGGGTAATTATTAGTAAATTTTTCTAGACACTATATTTAGAGGATTTTTATTGAATTTGAGAATATTAAATTACTGAATATCATCCTTGAATAGTTGTGCCTGTTTGCTAGAATTGTCCCTAAATTTTTACAAAGGAAGCTTGAATTAAGGTTTTATATAAAAGCCTTTTAGATCATGTTTGCATAATTTTTTTTACTCTTCTCTGACTAAAATTGTGTGCTCTTCTAGGGTTTTCTACAAGAGTTTTCAATTTTTTAATAGTTCTCAAGAGATTATCCAAATGGTTCCATCAAATTTTTACAAGGTAACTTAGGTTTTCCTTCATCTTCTTCATGTTTTTATGAAAATTTTCTCTTTAAAATTTCTAAAACTTAGTTTATTTTAATGAAGTTGTTACTTTAAGAGCATTTGAAAAGTTAGAGGAACAAGAATTTAGTGATTGGCAATTATCCCTTCTTCCATTGAGTTTTCTCTGGAAAGATAAAGAATTTGAAGATATTTGCCATCATGGATGTTAAACTAAGTTATAGTTCTATATCGTTGATTTTGGCATGATATAAATGTTAATATGATGATATGATGTTAGTATTTTAGTGCCAAGGTCGATAGAAGAAGATTCATAAGTTTTCCTTTAAGAAATGATAATAGGATTATATTAAGTTTATAAGTAAAATTATTAAGGGAGGATAACAATATGCTTTCTATTACTCATTTAATCAATGATTATGAGTTGCTAAAATTTCAATTTTTGGTATATTAATGTTACAGATAGTGTTGGATAGGTGTAGAAAGAATTGAGAATTTTTGAAAAATTTTAGAGTCATGAAAAGTGAATTTGTATGGACTTTACTTATAAGAACTCAAAACAAATTTCTAGATTCTATATTCTGAAGTTTGGCACTGTTTGGGTAAGAATTTTATTGATAAAAATTAAAATAATTAATATTCCTTGATTATTAACATGTTAGTAGGCTTACATAAAGATTTAGTGGTAATTAAAATTAATTTGGATGTCAAGAAGACTCATTTTCCTTAACCACTTCAAAATTATCCAAAATTGGCAACTTTGTATTTTTTAATTTTGTATAAACAGTAGCAACGTGATAATTTTGTGAAATAATAAAGTTTCTCATTAATTAACATGTTAGGGATATAATGTAAAAATTTGGTGATGCTTGGAATGGTTTGAATGTTAAAAAAAGGCTTTTATTCTAATTACTGAATAAAAAAATTATAAGAAAATTAATATTTGATGCTTATTAATATGTTAGAAGTATTAGATAAAATTTTAATAAAAATTTAAATTAATTTTGAAAAGCAAAAGATATTAAACTATTGGAGTATTCATGTTATCTAGCATGTTTAGTGTTTTGATATTGCTTATTGAAAAATATTACAAGGAATTGAAATTTGTGATGTATTTGGTGATGCTTGAGTTATCAATTGCTAGCCAATAAAAAAAATTAAATGTTGCCATCATCTTGAATGGAAAGGTTGTGTATCAACCTTGGATATAATATTATGTGATGATAAAATTAAATGTACGAAAATGGCAAATTTTTTATTAATAAACTTTTATGGCATAGTTGATACTTAAGTTATACTCATTGAAATGAGTAATTGATACTATAGCCAATATCTTAGTATTACTCATCCTATACATAATTTGTAAAAGGAGTTTTACATCTTTCGTTGAAAAGGATAAGTGTGGTAAGGGTTAGAGGAATAAGGTTGGTGGCCTTGCATTTAGGGTGGTAAGGAATAAAGCTGGACTAAAGATATAAGGAGAAATCTATAAACTAGTTATTATTATTCTTTTTAGCAAACTTTGTAAACATGATACATAAGAGATTTAGTCAATTATTATTTTATATTATTATATATTTGATTTATTGTGATGAAAACTCTCTAAAAAAAAGAAAAAAGTGGCCACTCACTGAGTATTCTAATGCTTACATTCCTTCTGTTGAATTTTTACTTTTAGATACGGAGCATGGATCCCACAAAGACAATTGACACTTGTGCGTGAACCTTTATCTTGCTTTTAGAAACTTTCTTTACAATATTTTTCTAGTGTTGTAGTTAAAAGTTTTATCTTTTAATAGTAATTACGTGTAGAGTCATGTTTTCAAAAAAAAAATTGCACTTTTATATAAATATTATTTAGTATATGTAATTTTATATTTTGAACTTCTTTATACGTGAGCAAGTAAAAATTATTTTACATAAGTGGTTATTTATACTTTTAATAGAGTTATGAAAGCAAAAGCATCAAGAATGTCTTAAAGGCTTGTAAAGATAAATAGTTAGTACATTAATACTAGTCAAGTATCTTTATATTGGTTACAGTATCTAAGAACTAGGTTATAACAACCTAATATCAATAAGAGAATGATCTATATGCTCAAAATACTATACTATTTGATGGAGATACACTAGAGATCAAAGAAATACATGTAAACAATTTCAAGTTAATGGCGAAAGAAAGGCAAGTGAGAGTATTGAATAATTGTTTGTACCAAGAACCCTCTTAGAGCTTAACCATCAATCAAAAGTGCATTAATAGTTAAAGATGCTATACATAGAGTAGATTTAGCAATTGCTAAATTCTTTTGTAACAATTACATCCCATTAAATGCCATGAATTCAATTTACTTTTAGAAAATTTTTAATGTTATAATGGCAATAGGTCCTAGTTATAAGGCTTTAACTTATCATACAATGAGAACTAAATTATTGAATGATATGAAAAAAAAGTTCAATTGTTAATTAATTCTTGTAAAAGAACTTAGGAAGACATTGGTTGCACTATAATGGCTAATGGTTGGTAAGATTAGAAAAATTAACAACTCATTAATTTTCCTGTCTATTATCCAATTGGTATTACTTTTATTAAATCAAATATGTTTTAGATGTTGTTAAGGTTGCAGCAACACTTTGTAAGTTACTTGAGGAAATGGTTGAGTTTGCTAGGGCAAGTAATGTTGTTCATTTGATAACTGATAATGTTGCTAATTATAAAATTATAAGTAGATTATTGAATGAAAAGTATCCTTCAATGTAATAGTCAACTTGTACTAACTACTTAAACTTAATTTTAATAGACATTAGCAATATGGAACTTATAAATGATTTAGCAAAGTATATATCAATGATAATTAAGTTTGTCTATAATCATGCATTTTTATTAGATTGGTTAAGAAAAAAGAGAAGGATTGACAAAAATCATATGTCCAGGTGTTACTTATTTTACTATAATTTTTATTTCTTTAAAGAAGTATTCAAGAACACAAGCATGATCTTATAACATTAGTGACTAGTAAGACATACATTGATTTTAGATACTCTAAAAATAAAAAAGCTAAGGATGTTGTTGCTATTATTTTATATGATAAATTTTGGAATGATTATGCCATTGTAACCTAAATTCTAGCTCCACTTATTTGAGTATTGAAGATTGTTGATGTGGATAAAAAAACCTTCTTTAGGTTATGTTATAATGCCATGTATAGGGTGAAAAGAGATATTAAGAACATTTTCTTGAATAAAAAGTCATTGTATAAGCTTTATACAAGGGTTATCAAAAATATGTGGGATAGGCAACTTTATCAAAAGTTCATGCTATTGCATATTTATTGAATCTAATTTTTGCCTATGACAAAAAAATTCTCCATCAAATTAGATGTACAACAAGGATTGATGTTTTAGAAGCAAAAATTAAGCTAAACAAAACTTAATTTCAAAAGGAAAATATGATTTATCATAAAAGATATAAAAGTTTCAATGGACAAACAACTCTTAAATCTTTAAAAAATATGATACCTAATAAGAATTTTAGCCTATGTGAATTATTTTTTATGTTATGTTATTTGAATTATGATTAAAATGCTTAGTTTGAATTTTGTTTTTATTGCAACTTATGATAGATCAATGGTAGAAGAATTTTGGACATAATGCTCCCAATGCATAAAAGTTAGCTATCACTATTTTAATTCAAAAGCATCTTTTTTGAGTTATGAAAGAAATTGGAGTGTTTTTGAAAGGATACATGCTAAGAAAAAAAATAGATTAGAGCATCAAATATTAAAGGATCTTGTGTTTATGCATTATAATGTGCATTTAAAAGATAGGTAATCTTATTTAGTGCTTTGTTTAGTTTGTTAATATTAAGTAATGTACGTGAAAGTACAATATTCATAATTTACTAACTAAGTACTTTATGTTTGTAAGGTTTTAAACAAGAATAAATCATTATATCTTATTAATTATGAAAGCATAAACAAAACTCAATTTTGGATTATGAAAAAAGATAATTCAACATTGCTTAATTATAAGGAAATAAAGAGAATGCTTTATAATGATAAAATAATTCAAAAGGTTTCATCTAATAACCAAAGAGGTTAGTTTTATTTCTTTTATACATGAAACTTGTTTTAAACAACCTTTTTTTTCCTTTATACATATAAAAATATATAGCATTATAAGTATGAAAATAAAGAAAATTATTCTAATCTTTCTAAAGTTTTAATAATTTCTATTTTTTAGTTTAATGATATAATTGAAGATGATATTCAAGCATCAAGTATAAAGATTCCATTAACAGATTTGAGCTTAATTCTACAAGATGAGGATTATAGTTTTAGTAAATATGACTTTGATGATAATGGTACCATGGTTTGGTTTGATCAAGTTCTTCTTATATTTGAAAAGGATTAAGATAATGAATGTCTTATATTGGATGATTATTGTAATTTCAATAAGATTAATGTTTATTTGTTGTCTTTTAGAAATACAAGAATACAATATATATATATATATATAATATAATTTGTTATATATAAAAATACAACTAGTTTAACCACTTAATCAGATCGATTGAACTTATCTGACTTTGACTTGCTTGCTTTGTTAGGTCAATAGGCAGGGTGGTTTTTAAAATATTGATTCCATCCATTCAATTGTGATTTTTATCCAATGTAAACTATAAAACTCTATCCAAATTGTCATCCTGTACATAAAATATTTTTAACTTGTATTTAAAACTATTAAAATGATGAATTTTCTATTAATAATGAAACAAATATTAAGGTTTAAAGAAGAAAAATATGAACATCTTCTATTAAATCCTATTTTATTTGGCATTTGATCATAAGATTTTAAGGAATTGGAAATTTAATTAAACAAATTAATTTTCTTATTAGTTGTTTAGTTCACTTGTAGTGGAAATTTATTATCTTTACTTTGATAAATTTCATTCATTTGAATCTCTTTCACTCCCTAAAATATTATATTACATTACTTAATAGGAAAAAAAAGCTCTTCTCTCTCACCATAGCCATTGTTACTACTGCCACAACCTCTACGATCATTATTATTACCATTGCTATCATTGCATTGCCATTGTCATTGTCACCAAAAAAGGAATTACAAATGGTAGTTGATCTTATTTTCTTATTAATGAACAAGCTAAGGTATGGAATGATAAATAATATGATTTCATTCTTTAAGTGAATAACATAATTTTAAAAAAAATAGTTTTCCTTTCTTTTCTTCTCCCTTATTTGATTCCATTTCCTTCTTATAACTATAAATTAAACTAAATGCCATTTTATTAATATCATTTTTTATAGACAAATATGCAAAATATATTTTTTATACTTTAAGATTGTTAAATTTTCCTCTTACTAACTCTAGAAAGTTGAAAATGAAAATTTTGGCTCCGTTTCACACAACTAGCTGATAAATTAGCTGATAGATGATAAGTTACTTAGTAACTGATAAACTAACTGATAAATGATAGTTGATAAGCTAACTAAAGTAATTCATAAAATTAGCTGTTGAACTAGTTGAAATTGTAAAATGATATAAAAAGATATATTAATAGAAATATATATAATTAAAATAATTTATATTTATTTAAAATTAAATTATATTAATGTAATTAAAAATTTTAAAACAAAAGTATAATTTCTAATATTTAATTAATTATAATTTATAAACTTATATATTTATTTACTTATATAATTTTTATTTTATTATTTATTATAAAATTATAATTACTTAAAATATAATTAAATATATTTTTTAAAAATTACTTAAAATTATATTACAAAAGATATAGATTGTAAATTAAAAAAAGAATGAGGATAGATTTAGAAAGAATTTAAAAAAATAGTAGTTTATAAGTTATAAACTACTATAGGTAACTTATTAAATCAAAGTTTATAAGTAACTTAGAGTAACTTATAAGCTAGTACGAGAAACATTTTTAGAGGTTAGTTTATAACTTATTGACTAGGTCAATAAGTTATAAGTTACTTTATTTGTTGCATGAAACGGAGCCTTTAAATTATATAAAACTCAAAATTAATGTTCTCATTAACTTAAGAAAATTATTAAATTATGAAATATTTTTTCATAAATTATTTAAATAAGAATTATAATATTATTATATATTAATTTACTATATCATTCTTTCTAACATAATTTTGTAACTTGTTTTTAAGTATTTAGTTAAAATTCTCTATATAAAATTTAATTTCTATTAATTATATAATATAGAAATCATGTGATAAACGATAATAATATTGTGATTATTATTTAGAAATTTTATTAAAAAAATACATAATTCCATAAAGAGATTTTACCTTTATATAAAGGAGGTTAGCATTATTTACTGTTTCACTTAGACAAAAATAAAAAATAAAAAAAGTTATTATTCCTTTTTGGGCAAAACCTAATTAAATAAGTTAATTTCATCATTTTAATTTTTATTCAAAAGGACTCTTCTAGTTCTCTTACTCCGTTTTCTTCTTATTCTATTCTTTTTTTTTAACTTCATTATTTTCTCATATGCACCTTTTATATTTATTTATTTATTATTTAATGGTTTGAAATAAAGTTGTCCTTATTGACTTTGTTGTTGCACACCAATATGTCATTGAACTATTAAAGAACCAATAAAGTAGGTGACACAACATTTGTTTGGTACCAAATATAAAGTCTTCTAATGTTTATATATATAGATATATATTTATATTGTAAGGGATGTTTAGATATTTTTAAAATCAGAAGGTTAATTCTTGAGAGATTATGTAGTGGTATTTTCTAGCAAAACAAAACTAGAATAAAAAATATTAACAATAGGAAGAATAATGAATTTTAAAAGAATTAGTTGCAAGTTTGGGAATTAATTTGCTATGACAGTTTACAAATCATGTCCAAAAACATCTGTTTGGCAATTATTTGAACTATAACAAGTGCTACTTTTCATTTAAATTTAAATCCATCATAGTTTAATAATAGATGATATTGTTGACCTATAAATCCGATTTTTATGAAAAGTGTGATTCTAATAATAAAATATTGAAAGACTTGAAGATAACAATTATAATAGTAAAAGTAATAAATTTGAAACATTCACATCCTTTGATAGTTCCTCTATTATTGAAGTTCCAACCATTCATGACTTCTTCTTAGATGGAAAAAACACACCAATCAACTACACTTCCTTAAGATTAATTTTCAAATTTTTGTTATTAAAATCAATCTTGGGGTTGACAGTTTCACTACTAGTCATCTAAACAAATAAAAAAAATAAGACTTGGATAAAGGTGTCCCAACATGTTGTAACACCCTTAACTTTTTAATCCATACTTATACATTAATTTTCAAATTTTTATTATCAAAATCAATCTTGGGGTTGACATTTTTACTATTAGCCATCTAAACAAATAAAAAAGAATAAGACTTAGATAAAAGTGTCCCTACAAGTTGTAACACCCTTAACTTTTTAATTCATACTTCTACATTAATTTTGGTGAATTATGAAAAGGATTTGTCAAATCTAAATTCTCTTCAACATTGAAAAATCATATGGAAACTCTTTTTAACTTAGGACCATTAAACCTATTATTTTTTAAACTAAAACAAAAATAGAAGACACATGTTAAATACACTAGCAACAATGAATTTGAATAAATACAAATTTAAAATTTGGAAATATGTTTTTGTAGCATCACATGTTTGTTACAAATCTTAAGCAACTATTTAGATAATCAAGAGAAATTTTTAAAGTTTTTCATATTATTATTTGAATTTATTTAGTATTTGCATTAGTTCATTATAATGGAATTCCTTGCATTACAATTACCTTTTATCATTACATAATAATGGAAGCAATCCCATTTTTTAAAATGTAAAACGTAAATTTGGTTCAAATAAAATTTCAAAAATAGATTGAAATTTTAGTGAAAATTAAGGAATAGCAATACCTTCTTGCTATATAGAAAAGTAATATTTCACCTATAACTAATAGGTATGAATATAGCTTAAAATGACTTGTATGCCCTTATTTAAGTGTATAGATAAAGGAAAGATTTTGATGAATAAATATGAATGAGATATTAGATAATATTAAAACTTAACAATTTAGTGAGTCATAGGATGAAAATTTTATGAGAATTAGATGGAAAGAAGTTAAGAGAATAAAAACGTTTAAGGTTTTGAATCATTATTTGTAAGTATGTGAGTTTGAAATAGATTTATAAAACATTTTTAAAAATATCCTTGCCACTATTCCTTATTTTTTTCAAGTTGAAATCAACCAACCCTCTCTGATTCTCACAAATCCTTCAAATTATCCCTTATAAGTCTTAAATTTTTCATTCTTTCTTCTTTAATTTTCAATTAAGTAAGGAATGGTCCAATCTATCTTGAATTTCTCACTCAATCAAGGTGAAGCTTTGATCTTTGTTATATTTCCCTCACAATTTCTCTTATTTTTGATAAAAATTAGGGTATTTTGGTTCTAATGAGCACATATAAACTTAACTTAAAAAATTCTTGATTTGAGTGTGATTAGGAATCAAGAAACACTAAATCTTCCTTGTAGTAACATCCTTTATACTAGGTGAGTAAATATTTAAACTCTATTGGGTAAATATCAAGAGATTTAAGCACTTGAGCTACATATTTTGGGTATTCTTGGATATGAGTATAAATGCATGAATATTGCATTAATTTATGGTATTTGCTTGATTAAATGATGGAATTGGCTTTAATGAGGTGATGTTGAAGTGTATTTGTGATTTGCTAAAGTTTGATTAGGTGACAAATGCATTAAAGGATAAATTGTAGCAAATGAACAATAACATTTTTGAAGAAATCTACAAAATCCTAGGCAATAGTCAACTAGGCCTCAGAACTTGCATTCTTGGTAAGCATAGTTAACTATATAGTTGATTATAAGGTCAAGAGTTAATCTTTGAATGTTAATGGTCAACTATAAACACCTAGAATTGTTTTTGAATCCTTAGTAGTTAACTATATAATTGACTATAGTCCTTAAAATTGCTATCAAGGCTCCTAAAGTTGAGTATATAGTTAACTATACTTAGTTTGCTTTTAGTCTACTTGATGTTATCATATTATATAAGGGATTAAAGCGAGATATGATGTTCTTAAACATTAAGTTAAGATATTATGTGATAATTATAAGTTAAATACATGACATATGACCTTGAATAAAATCTAGAGGTATTGTGATGTATGGCATGTGATGTGAATGAAATTGTCCTATTATTTATAAAATAAAATGAATTATGTATTCTTGCATTGAGGTATAATTTTATTGTGAAAAAAAATGGTGACTATGGCTTGAGTTATAACATGAGAAAGAAATCAAATGTGATTGGTGCATTGATAAAGTGTGATGGAGAACACTAGATCTTGGTAATGGCTTATGAAGGTATAAGGTTGATAGGCAGGCACAAGGCTAAGCTCATGAGAGTATATGGTAAACCAAGAGTCGCAAAGAAATTTATCTATGACAATGACAATTATAAACCTACCCTTCAGTACTATACATAAACTTTATATACAGTACCTCTTATTACTTTATCAATATGTCAAATACTCTATTTTACTTTTACTTTTTTCTTACTTATACTGACTTAGGCACACGAGTGTCTTTTCTCTATTTTGTACATCTCCCACTAAGGACCCAAATCCTCAAGAATTTATTATTAGCATTGCCTATGGCTTATTTGGCCACCATCTTCAATTAGGAAAGAGAATTTTTAGGATTAAAGGATTTGATTTTTTTGATGCATTTTATTGATGATTGGTTTTCTAGATGACTAGCATGATCATATCTAATGTTCTTTTTCAATCTCTTTCTTAATTGAAGTTTTCATTAATAAACAACATATGATTATAGAGCTTTCTAGAGTTATCAATTTTCCCCATTACCTCTAATGAAATTAAGGAAAAAAAATTAAACAATGGAATTACAGTTTATGAGAAATTAAGTTTTTCAAAAAAAAAAAAGGATGAAATCAATATTCTCATTATGTGTAAAAATTATTTTATTTGTTTTCATGTTAAATAATTTCATTTTGCATAAAATCCTTTTCTATTTTTACCTAAAATACTTTAATATATGGATATTAAATGAGATTTGATTTGATTTTATCTTGTGAAAACTTGTTAAAAGAACACAAAAAATTGTAAAGTATTTTTACATAATGTTGTTTTATGTCAAACCATGATCATTTTTTTTCATGAAATTACATTGGATTTTTTTTCATCATACAGATGATGACATTTACAAATTTTTTTTTCATATTAATTGATTTCACTTTTTATGGAAAACAAAAATCACATTTCATAGTTTTCAAATAATGAATGTAAAGAAATATGGTTTTGTCAGTTTATCTTCATTTAAAATAATTAATTTTTTTGGATATGTGATTTCCTAATGCATCACATATTTTTAAATCAATCTACATGATAAGATTTATTTTTGAAACCTAAGGAAATTAGGTTTATATGTTTTAATTTCATGTGAAATCACTTTTGTATTTTTATACGAAATCATTTTATTCATATTTGGATTGGATTGGATTGGATTTGATAAATACATACTCATAGCATCACATACTATAGAGAAAAAAGTCATAAACTTGACATATTCAAGTAAATATATACTTCTTCTCTCACAACATAAATGATTTTAAATGTATGTTTATCATGATTTTTTACGTATTTGTCATAACCTCACTACATACTTACCATATTATCATATTATAGTTCAAAATTTTTGTATTAATTTTCTACAAAACTAAACTAGAACATGACAGGCACTCATAATTTTAATAGTTAGCTTTAAATCTTTATTAATAACATCTAACATAACTATTCATGACATAAAAAGGAAAACTAAATCTTATACCTATCTTTATTGCATGGTTCATTATTAAAAATTAATTCAAGAAATTTTTACACTAATTCATTATTCTTTTAAAGAATTGACTAGCACATATAAACCTATACAGAAAAGGGGAAGAACCCATACGACAAGTATTTTGAAAAATTACTAACTTTGCCATTAGAGTGTATAAGATTTCTTGGTAATGGCTAATAGGTTAAGTTAAAGTAAAGAAAGTTAAATAGAAAATAGCATTTTAAGTATTTAATAAATGAATTATGAGCTTATAATATAAAAGCCCAAAAAGAAATCCTCTAGCACTTAAAGCCTAAGTGGAACTACCTTTGCAATGGAGTAAATAACTTAATAGAGCTCGAATGGAACTGCCCCTATAATTGAATTGGCTCTTGGTTCTATAAGCCTAAATGGAACTCCTTCAGCACCTAAAGCCTAAGTGGAACTCTTCCAACAACAAAGTAAATAACTCAATAAAGCCTAGCAAGAACCCCTTCAATGTCCAAATTAACCCATCAAATATGAAAGTCTAGAAGAAGTTTTCTAGCATTAAGCTCGAATGGAAATCCTTTGGCGTCTAGATTGATTATTCAAATTTGAACTTGAAAAATGCTCGTAAGAAGCCAATAAAAATCAAGTAAACATAAAAGCAAGGCTTGCCAACAACCAACATCATTTGAATAAAAATTTAAGGTAAACTCTTCTAACTATAGATTATTAGCTAATTAAATATTTATTCAGATGCTTTACAAGATGGATCGAATAGAATAAGATTTGCTAACTAACAAAACATTAGAATGAAAGGGGGACAAGGGACAATAATAATTAAAAACCTATCCTTCAATACTATACCCACATTTTACATATAATATCCCTTATTACTCTATTAAACTATCAAATACTCTTTTTTACTTTTACTTTTCTACTAGTCATGCTGACTTAAGTATTAGAATACTTTTTCTTTATTTTAGAGGTCTCCTACCAAGGAGCTAAATCATCAAGGATGGTTTCCCACTAAGAACCTAGATTCTATGGTTATGAATGTGTATATTATGATAAATTAAAGTTAAGTTGTGAAACATGTGTACCTTGTGCTAGGTTTTACAAGAGGGTAACTTCAATTGATAAGTTTGAAAGTATTATTTATGTTTGACTATTCTAGAGTATTTACTTACTAAGTATTAAATTTATCCTTTCATATTTTATTTTGCAAATATCCAGGTCAATCCTTTGCCACCACCTTCCTAGATTTAGGTTTACCAAAAGTCCAACATTTTGGTTTGGCAACATAAGATATTTTGCTAGATTAGAAAATTTTGGGCCTTATTCTATATAGGATAAGGGTAAAAGAGTCATGAACTATATTTTTTTGAGTTAGTTATATTAACTTATCCTCAACTTGGGAGGAATATGAGTAAGTATAGCTTTTTCTTATTTTGTAAACACTATTAATTAATGAAATACCCTCTTTTCTTAAACATAGATTACTATCTTCACTTATATATTTTGGACAAATATTCAAGAATATGTTGAAGAAACTAGAGGTGGAAATCATATAATAAGTTTCACGTCAATCATAATTAAGGTTAGGTTTTAATAATTAAAAGGGATGAAGTCACGACCCTAGTCTATTATTAATTATTTAACTTAATCTTGATTAATAGGTATCATGCATATATAAAAAAAAATGGTACTTTAGAAAGAAAATATTAATTGAAATTCATTAAGGTTTTTACAAAAGAGGTGGAAGTTAAGTATGATTATAGTTCTCTTAAAATGAAAATAAACAAATCTAACTAAATCATAAAGAATCAATTCAAATATTTACTTTAGTAAAAAATTTATGGCAAAACGAGGCTTAAAATATACTATGTATAAGATTCTATGCTATTATATTGCTATCAATGAACTTCCATAGAATCTAGTTCTGAGGAGATGGATATGGAGGCTTGACCTAAGAATCTATAAAATAAATTATGGAGCAGTAAGTTTGAGATTCAGTGAGTGAACAATTCTATAATAACATTAATAAATCATAATAGCTTACTTATCAGATTATGCTTCTTTAACAAATCATATTACATTTAGGCATACTAGTAACCAAGAGCTAATAATAATAAAATTAACATATAATCATTTCATTTTTCAATGTATCATTTAAGCATACTCATGACTAACTACATTCAAGGTCATATCTCATTTGAAACAAATAAATAAAATATATTTATTTATCTTTTGTCTCTTAAATCAACTTATACCTTCTATAAGCTTTCCATCCTTGTCCTTCCAAGATTTGCTTTATACCTTTTACAAGTATATCATTGAAAAATTTTCATTTGATATTTATAACATTACTCCCATCACACTTCTTATCTTTATTGCCACTTGTGGCATGATTCACAATATAATTTTAAATACTAAAGCTCAAGCTCTATCTAATATAGTCACAATTCAACTCCAATATATATCATAATACATATCAACATTATTTTGCCCTCTTGTATGTTTACAAGCATTCACACATATCATAGTAATCAATCTATAAAATATTTATCAACATATTTCATACCATGAGTAATACAATAAGTTCATTACAACACATATTATATCATACAACTTCTACTTTCTCATTTCATAATTACCTAAGTCATGCACTTATCTTATAATTATCATAAACCACTCTATCTTTAATACTTAGAGACCAGACACTCCATGTTGGGTCATTATAAATCATGAAAACATAAAATAGATTAAGTGTAATTTATTATAAAGTCACCATAGTTGTGACATTTGAGTGATATTTATAAATAATTCAAAAATTATGAATATGTTATTGATGAAACTTATTTTATATGAAAATAAACTTAATTAATTTTTCATGTATCGGTCATTTACCTAAATTGGCTAAGTTTTGAAAGTGTTATGCCTTTTTGAAGATAAACATAAAAGGTTCATTTTTTGAAATATTCAATTTTTTACATTTATTCATTATTTTGATGATATCCTAAAATATACATAAGATATTAATTCGAAACTAATTTATTTAAAAGTAGACTCAATTACTATTAAAATGATAGATAATCTGTTTAAAAATGAATGGAAGATAAAAGAGTTATCCCCCTTTAAATTTGACATAAAATTTTAGGATTGGTGAATCAATTGATCAATTAATTCACTTATCCTACAATTGCCTTTAGACATGTAGAATTGATTGGTTACTCGATTTTAAAGATTGGATTCGCGTTTGGACCCTTAAAATTAATTGGTCATTTAATTCACATATGAAAATCATAGTTTTTTTGTGAAAATTTCATTATTCATCCGATTATAAATACCTTTTAAACACATATACACATTAAACCTTGATACAATTATTAATGCACTTATGTATCATATCATATCACTTCTTTTCATCATTTGTTGGTTCCACGATATCAAAATAAATAAGATTCAGATAAGATCACAAAACAACCGATATTCTATTAATACCATTATATAGCCATAAAATTTATAAATTAGTTAGATTATTCATTCACCTTGTATGAAAGAGGGTGTTAGGAAACTAGTTTGAAGATCTTTTAATCTTAATTACATTAAAATTCATAGGTTCTTGAGCTAAGGTTTAGAATACCCAACAAAATTAAATAATTCTCAAATTTCTTCATCAACAAAAAAGAAATAGGAGAGATTCTCGATAAAAGCAATGTTCTTACCTTGATTTAATGAAGAAATCAAGAAAAATTGATGCTTTCCTTGCTTAATTGATAGAGTGGTGGAGAGATTTTGTAGAGAGAGAATTAGGAGAAATGGAAAATTGAGAGAAATAAGCAAAATTGGGGTTTGGGAGCTGATATGAGAAAAATAGTACCTTAGGGGCATTTTCAAGAAATTGTTGTTAAACCTCTTGTATAATCATACACTCACTTATATTAGTATATAGCATTGTACTTTATGGTTCTAATGGATTTTTTTCTATCAAAATTTTACCAAATTCATATTCTCATATTCTTAATTTTATTTACTTTATTTTATTTCATATTTTACATATAAGATTTCTAACTCAACTAAATTTATCGGTTGCCTTAACTATTTTTCTCATGAAATAATTTCTAATTTGCTAATAATTAAAAGGGGTGTAACAAATGAATTATAATTTATTAAGAATTTCAATAATAATACTTTAAATTTTAAAGAGGTTAAGCATAAATTTTTTAAAGAATTTGAGGTAAATCATCACAATTGTAATTAGTGAGAAAATCAAGTGATGAAATAATTATAAATTAAAAAATTACTTTTTTGTGGCTTATTGTTTAGCAAATTCTCAAATTTTGATTTTCTTATTAATAATTGTAACTATCAATTTTATTCTCTAATGGTTGGATAGAATGGAATATAATAAAAATAAAAATGGGAAAAGAAATAAGAATAAAATGGAATGACTGTTCTATCATTATGTTTGATCTAGTAAGGAATAGAATGGATATTACATTCTATTTTTATGTTTGGTATAATAAAATTTTAATGGAATGGAATGGAGAAAAAGCTATCAAAGATAATAATACCTTAAGTTAAAAATAAAAGAAAGTATAAAAACTACTACATTTTTATATATAAATAATAGTATTATTTTTATTTATTTATAATTTTTATGTTTAAACATATAGATAATTTGCTTAAATTGATTAATTTATATATATATATATATATATATATATTAAATTATTAAAATGAATTTAATTTGATATTATATTATATTTAATTAAAAAATATTAATGGATATGTTATATTTATTTATACTATAATTATAACATTATTAAAAAATTTAGATAACTTGATATTTATTTTATATTGATTAATAATGTATGTTGTTAAAGAAATTAAATATCATATATTTGACAAGAAGCTTGAAATATTTTTTTAATTTAAAATATTTTCATACTTATAATCAAAGTAATAAAAATTTTGAAAAGTGTGCAAGGCTTTAACTACATTATTATATAAAAAAGATAATTTTAAAATTTTAAAAATTTAATAATGATAATATTGTCAAAAATTCAATCTAAAAATAAGGGAATGGGTCATTTATCACTTTTTGTTATAAAATAGATATTCCATCATTTGATAGAATGACCATTTTTCTAAGGAATGAAAATTTTCATTCCATAATGTTTATCAAACATACTTTTAAGCTATTTCCTTTCTCATTTCATTTTATTCAATTAAATGTTCTAAAGTATATCTTATACTCTAAGAGAATCAAATTTAAAGTGTGCATGAATATATATATATATATATCAAACATAAAAAATGCCTCACATTTAATAAAATTACTTCTTCCAATCCAATATTAGGTCTTCTGCCAATAATTAAATAGAGATTTAACAGAAGAACCAAAAATTAAGTTGATTAAAACATTATAGAGATCAGGTTTACAAGTCTTTCAAACTAAAAGACCAAAACACTGGCTAATTTATATTTTAAAAGATAAAAATTATATTTAAGCCAAAAATATAATACCCGGAATCAATCCCACCATGCAAGTTCCATTTTATTTATTTTTTAGTAAACCCACCATGCAAGTTATTTACTAAATGAAATTTTATTGAAGTTTGGAATAATGATGCAGCATAGCAGGGCAAGGCCGGCAAGCAACGTATCAGATGCAAAGCTCATAACTTAAGTATGTTTTACCGAGAAAAGAAAAACAACGAAGGATACCATACAAGTTAGTGAAGTTATATGGATCCGTCAGAAAAGAATTCGCATTTGATGATGAAAGTGGATTCTGATTAAAAAAAAATCCGGAATTCAAAATTTGTTAAAAATGACTTATTAACAATTAATTTTTAAATTTATAATTATCTATTTTCTCCTTAAGAATTGCAGAAGTTAGTTTTATTTTTTAAAATGCATATTATTTTGCTTCATTTTTAATGTGTAAAATACATTTTAGATAATAAAGAAAATTAATAAAAAATTAAGAATTTAAATTCTGATAAAAATAATTAATTAAAAAATATTTTTTAAATTTATAATTATGTAATCACTAAATTATTTTGTTAAGGACTAGAAAATTTTATTTTATTTTTCAAAATGCATATTACGCTCTAAAAAAATCAAATCCATGTATTTGTGTATACAATATGTTTTTTTGTATATTTCAACTACAACACATATTTTTAGTTTCATTTAATTTTTTATTACGCATAAATCTCATAAAATTAAAAAAATAAAGTAAAACTTTATTTTTCATTTAATGGATGGGATTTGGAACATTTGTTGTAATATGTAAGAAATTTTCCGGATGTGTAGTGGCAAACACGCGAAAGCTCATAGCTGATACAGAAAATAGCAAGTACAAAGCCATAATCTTATGCATCCCCCCCCCCCCCCCCCTTCTTTCTTTTTACAAGAAAGACAGCACAAAGGGAAAGAAACATTAAAAATAAAAAAGGAAGAAGAAAAGAAGCATAAATTGAAGGGTAAATGGAGCAACATGGAAAGCAATCTAGAATGAAGAAATGCTCGGAAGCCATTAAAAGCAAAGTTTCGGGTTGCTCTAATCGTTTCGGCCAACAGGCAATACTGAAAGGGAAGTTCGTTGTGGCAAAAGAGGATGGAGAGTCAGCTCCTGGAAAATCAGTTTCGGTTCAGGTCTATGGCTCAGAAATTGATTTAGGTATGTTCTTTTTCTTCATTATTTGCAGGAAGAAAGAAGGATATATACACTTCGTTTGCATTAAAAAAATACAGAAAATATCAATTACCAGAAAAAATAATTGCAGAAAATATCATTACTGTTCACGTTGCAATATTATGATGCTGCTGTTGTGACTTGTGAAGCGTTTCGCAACAATAATTCTAACTATCAATTTTTCTTTCATTTATTTATAATCTTGTTAATACATATACATATAAAATATGCCGCGTGCATACATACATACATACATACATACATACATACATACATACATACATATATATATATATATATATATATATATAATCACAACCGTAATTTTACGGTTGATTGTGTAATTTAACCGGTGCTAAGATTTCATTGGTGCAGTCCTAATTTCTTATTATTTCCACTATTTTTTTTCACCTTTGAGCTTTTAATCTTTTTTTTAAATACTTTAAAATCCTCCATTTGTTCAATATTATAAATTTTAGGAAAAAATACAAATTATCTTATTCAATTTTGGGAGGGTTGATTTTTATCCCTTCAATTTTAAAAATTTAAAAATTTCTTTCTTAAACTTTACAAAACTAAGAATTAGTACTCATTGTCTATTTAATTAATTAATTTTTAAAATTATATATTTTTCATAAAAATTTTAAACAATAATCAAAATATTATAATAACTTGGCTTTTTTAAATATTATTTCATACATAATTTTTGTCATATAATTAATAAAATTAAATTATATATAAAAATTTCAATTAAATACTTATATATAAGTTGCAAAATTATTATAAAAAAAATAATAAAACAAATTAATATTATATAATATTTTAATTTTTATTTAAAAACTTCATAAAAAATTACATAATTTGATAAATGGTTAATTAACTAGAAAATATTTATTATTTTCAAATTTTTTAAAATTAAAAGGTTAAAATACAACCACTTCAAAGTTAAAAAGGGATAATTTTCAATTTTTCCTCAGTTTTATACAAGGAATATTATAGTACCCATATTTAAATGTATTCTTTTTTTTAAAAAATATTATTTCTTTTTTTATATATGGATTATTGTATTACTTATATGGATTACTATATTTTTTCATTTAATAATATTAAATCATAGTTCCTTATATTTTATTATTTATTCATCAATTATATAATTAAAAATTTTATTTTTATCTCTTTAAATTTAATATTTAATTCTGTGTATAATAATATTAAATATTATGTTTTTTTGTTAGAGAAACATTTTACTACTATTTAATTAAATCATGCTGTTAAAATTGAATTGAAGTCGAAGTTCAAATTGAGTTTTGAACTTTATACAATTTGTAGCATTTATTAAATTGCACCAAACTTTGAACTTCATAGTTTTTTTTAATATAAATTCAAGTCAAAATATTAATATTAGCACGAGATCTAAGTAAATTTTCATGTTAGTTGAGTTATACTTTATAATACTCAAGATTCTATTTTGCTTCACTCCTAATATTATTTTTTAAGAATATATACTAATGAACACGCTTTCATGATAGATTAGTTCAAGGTTTAGAAAATTTATGTATGACACAAATCATGCTAAATTATCAAATTCACACAATATTTTATTGAGATAAAAAATTTTGTTAATTAATTTTAAATTAATTGTATGTTCAAATTTTCTTAAAAAAATTCTAATTTAGGTAAATATGATATTTCATACTAACAGGTGTTATATTTTAGTAAGTCCAATGCATATTTAATTTTTAAAACTTTTTATTAATTTTTTATTTTTATATAAAATTTTGTAATTTTTTCTTAGACAAACTCAAAGCTTTGTTTTGTTGAAACTAAATGATGGAGTTAGAATATTTTATTTTTTATTACACGCAAAATCTGTTCATATAAAAAATAACTTTTATGATCTTTATATTAAATTTTTGTAAAATATCGCAACGTTTTTTTTTTTTTAAGGGTGTAGTGTAACAAATCCTATTATACTTTTAAGTTATTGAATCGTAAATATGCCAAATCTTAAGCATATCAATGGCTCTTCAACCTCAAAGGTTGTTGAGTAAAGCAACAAATGAAAATGATATATATAATAATTAGAATGTACTAGCTTCTTGTGACCAGTAAGAAAGCAAGGTGTGTATGCAGACGCGGATCCGTGCATTTTCTTCTATTTCAATTTCATTTAATTTAAAATAAATAGATATGTAATTTTTATTTTAAAATTTGTAACTTTTTTTATTAAATCTTTTTAATAAGAAGAATGATAATTTATTTAACCTATATACAAAAAAAATTCTAAATTTAAATTTCAGACAAATAATTTCAAATGTCATTATATCACTAAGGTGTTGATTATTGAAACTTCATGTTAATAAAAAAATTTATATTTAATTTTCTCTTATATTTACAACATTAATGTTTTAAAATGCCAAGGGGATTCAAATTCAAATATGCGTTATACAACAGCTTTTGTATTCATTTGAGTTAAAAAAAAAAGCTTGAAACACTTTCATTTTACCAGTTTTATCCCCTGATAAATATTGAGATATATAAAATTATGTACCTTAAGGGGGAGTGATTTGAAGTGCTTCTAAAAAGGTTTATATAACAAAACTCAACAGTGATATTTTCCTGTTTTCCATATTGCAAATCTGTTATGCAACAAGAAGAAACAGGCGTAGGGAAGTTCAGCGAGGAAGGGCATTTCAAGCATGCAAGAAGAAAGAAGCAAGATGACCCACAAACCACAATATATAAAGTCAGAATAAGTGTTGGCTCAGATTTTGGAACCCCAACAGCTTTATCAATAACAAGCAAACATAAAAGGAGATTCTTTCTTCAGCATGCATCCATTGAAGCTCCCAACAGTCAGATCATTCACTTCTACTGTAATTCTTGGGTTTACCCAATTGAGAAGACCAAATCTGATAGAATCTTCTTCTCAAACATTGTGAGTTCTTCAATATTATCCTCATTTTCCGAATGAATTATATTTGATTCTTCTTTGAGATACTATCAATTAACAAAGACATTCTTTTTCATTTTAGAAAATACACTAATCCATGCATGTTATAGAATAAGTGGATCTTTATGTTATATTTTATATTAATATATGAAATATGTAAATTTAGAGACAAGACACTTGAGTTTATGCCACATTAAAATTCAGGGGAAGGTATCTATTAAATTTTATTAATTATACGACATAAAAATTAAATATAAAAAATAATGAAATAAATCAAAACACTATAATACTACAATATTCTTATGTAAAAAGCATATAAAAAATTATGTCATCAGATAAAATAAGAAATTAATTTAAATTTTGTGTAATTCAGGGAGGTAATATCCAAAATTTTAAAATTAAAAAAGTTAAAATCTAACTATCCAAAATTTAAAGAGAATATTTTAAATTTTTTCTTATATTTTTACGGTCAAATTATTGGGCAGGTCAGGTTCTCTTATCCATCCATAGGCCTCTCAGATAATAGGAAGATCACTCTTGTAATTTCAACAAACCCTCTGCTTTCAAATTTTCCCCCTATGCGATTAGATATATATTAGGAGTCATTTAGTTCCTATAAAAAGTTGGATTTTTAGGAAATAAATTTTGTTATTAATTTTTAAAAAGTATTTAAAGTTATTTGATTAATATTAAGAAAGTGACATTTTTCAGAAAATAAATTTTTATATTTTATTTGGCTACTTTGAACTTTGTAAAAAATTTTAATAAAAACTTTACTATACCCTTAACTATAATAAAAAAATTATAAATACTAATTTTGATTATTTATTTTTTAAATCATGTCTCTAATATCTTTTGAATAATAATTTTTTTAGTTTATAATTTTATGCTTTTCATAAAAATTAAAATTAACATTAAATTGAATTATATATTAGTAAAGATGTTTAACTTGTAATTCATATCTGGTTGAAATACATTAATATTTTTTAACAATAATAGAAAAATGTCTTTGATAAAATGAAAATTTGGTAATTACCTCAAAGAATAAAATAATCATTAATTAAATTTGAAAATGATAATTTTATCTTTATATTTATAAAAAATAGGAAATAAAATTTATCTAAATAAAATATGTAAGTAATTTTCTATGTTCTATGAAAAAATAAAATTTATTAAAAAATTTAATTTTTTAAATAATATTTAATTAAATATCCTATTTTTCTTCCATTTCTCGATAAGTAGGACCTCTCTTACATCTTGGTTGTAACAAAACTAAATGAGCTTGTTGGCATGATAGTGCTATCTTCCAAGCCAAACACCTGGAGTCTTGGTGCGACTAAGGAAGAAAGAACTTGCCAGCTTGAGGGGAAATGGAAGAGGGGAAAGGAAGGAGTGGGATCGAATCTATGACTACGACACCTACAATTACTCCGCTAGCACTTACAGGATTGTCCTGGGTGGTTCAACCTCCCATCCCTATCCTCGAAGAGGAAGAACAGGCTATCATCGAGGTATGTAAGTAACTAGCTAGTCTGAAAAGTTGTGGGATGCATAGGTTACAAATCCACTTTTCACTAAATTTTTAAATTTTGTTTCATATTATAAAAATGTTATAAACAATATTGAAATCTTTATTTCATAGTCATACATTTAAGTTTATAAATAAATTTCTTTAATATATGAATTATTTTATGCTAAATAAAATTACATATAATCAACTAATTTGTCATTAAGAATAACTCTTTTTATATGTTCTCCACAATTTAAATCGATAATTATGTGAAAATTTTTTATTTAAAAAGAGGTATAACATATAGAAAAAAGAAACTAAATAATATAAAAATTCCCAAAACTTATTTTACTCATTATCTATTATTTATGAACTATAGAGTAGTTTGGTTTATATAGGCATTAATTTTCTTTAGGAAATTGAACTTTTTTGAAAGTACTCAAAATTATTTGATTGATATATAAAAAGTAACACTTCCTAGAAGTAAATTTTTATATTTTATTTGTTTTAACTTTAAATATCTTAGGAAGTGTTAATAAAAAAATTAATATATTCTTAATATTATTATAATATAAATTAATAAATTTTAATTATCATTAATTAAATTTAATTAAAATAATTTTATTATTATATCTATAAATAATATAAAAAATAAAATTTACCTAAGAGGGAGATGAGTAAATAATTTTTCATATTTTGTGAGAAGTAAGACTTTTCATAAAGTTCTATTTCTTCCAATATATATGATAGTAGCCAACCAAATAATTTATTTTTTTTCTACTTCTTGTGAAATAGAACTTTTTTACTATTAAAGCAAACCAAATAATCTCTATATTTGAAGAAGAATTTGACGTAAAAGGATTTTCTTCGATGAATATAGAAAGATAGCTTATAATGCATAAATCTAATATCATGAATGAAATAAATCAAACAAGAATGTTTGAAAATTTTATCTTGAAAATATAGAATACTTATCTAAGCCTTTTGGTAATTCCAATAAGAATACTCTATTAAATTTGGATGAAAATATTTTTCAAATTTCTTCATTCTAAATGGTTCTAAGCCCCACTCAATTGAAGTAATAATTTTTTTTTAATTTTAATGAATAAGTCACTAAATTTCGATTATCCTAACTGTTATGATATTATACTTTGATTAAGTTAGAATCAATTAGAATGTACTCATAGAATTTTCTGGAATGGAGTTGATTGAGAAATCAAAATTGAAACTCATATAAAACATTAGGATTCTTTTTATGTTCCTAAAATTGATCAATTAAAAAATTTTAAGTATAATATTTGCTCATGAACTTCTTGAATAATTATATAATATAATTAAGTATGACTTAAGTATGCGTGTATGTATTCAGATAACTTAAAAAAAATTATATGTACAACTATTAGTATACTAATCACTCATATTCATTTCTAAAGGCAAAAGGTTTTGTCGCAAAAATACTAATAAAAGAGAGGGAGGGTGCATTTTAACGATCAAACACCAAAAGTAAGTTTTTCCCAATAAGCTTTATTATGGTACTTCTATTAGAAGGTTTACACGTGAATTTTAGGAGAACTAAAATTACATTTGAATTTTGATATCTGAAAAATATTTACAAAATAAAAAAATAAAATCTGATCTTAATTTTAGAGTACTTCTGTTAAAAGAATGAAATTTGACTTATTTTGTAAGATGTATTAAGCTTTATATTTTAAAATTTTGACCAAATCTTAACTGAATATGATAAATTTAATTTGAAATTTAAATATATCATTTAAAAATTGATATCAAGATAATATTAATAAAAATTAAAGAAATAAAAAATATGCTTGTAATTTTCAAATATTTTTCTAATAATAAAATATGTAGTCAATTAATTCAATTCAATTAAAGTTTAATTTATTTGAAATAGTTTTGTAATAAGAAGATATTTGTTATATCTATACTATTAAATAATATTGATATCTAAGATATAAATAACAATGTAAATATTTAAAAATAATGTAATGGAGTAGGTAAAAAAATGAAATATCATATAAGTTGTAAATCCTTGATAAAATATCAATTGATATATATTTAACTTAAAATATAGTACTTTGAAATTAATATTAGAAAAATATTGGTAAAATTAAAAAATAATTTTAATTTTAAAATTTTTTTATTAAATAATTTATTTATGCTTTATTGAAGCTTTAAATGATATGAAATGTATTATAATAAAAATAAAATATATAGATAGTGTAGGTTTAAATTAAAATATAATATTTGAGACATGATATCAAGAGAAAATTGATGAAATTTAAATATACCAATAAATTTGATTTTAAATATTTTTAATTAAAAGTAGAAAATAGAATTAATTAATTCAATGAAAAATTTTATACCAAAGTTGTAACTTATTTAAAACATTATATAATGCAAGTAAAATATATCATGTAATATCTAGAATATTTAATAATATTATATCTAAATTATAAGTACCAAAAGTGAACGCAACAAAAAAAAATACAGTGAGGTAAATAAAAAATAGAAATAATGTGTAAGTTATAAAATATAAAATAATAAGGGTTAAAACAGCATGGATAGTTAATTAAATCAATTAAGAAATATTTAAATTATTTAAAATACTATTTATAATAAAAAGAAAACATATTTTATTCTATTGATACTACTTTGTGGTGTCTAAACTATAAGGAATGGGTAGGAGGGGAAAAATGGAAAAATATACAAAGTAATTTATAAAAGGGAGAAAAATAGTGTGTAAATTATAAAGTTTTGATTATATCTGAATTAATATATATTTAATTTGAAATATAACATATGAAACTTTATATGAAAAAGTATTGATAAAATTGTAATAAAAAGAATTCATTCTAATCTTTCTGTTAAAGTTAGAATGTATAATTAGTTTATTCAATTGACACTTACAATATTAAAATTTCAACGTATTGACGGCATTTTTAATAAAAAAATATATCATTTTATAACTATAAAAATTTATGATATTAATATTTTGAGGTGTATACAAAAGAAGCAGACATGAAAAATAAAAAAAATGAGTAATTAAAAAAAGTGAAAAAGTGCATGGGTTGTAAAGTAATAAGAGTTAAAATTATAATTTTGTAATAAATTAATTCAACTAAATATAATCTTTAACATATATAATATTTTATAGTAAAAATAAATATATGAGTCTATATATATATATATATATATATATTATATTATTTAGTGGTATTTGAGTCGTAAATAGTAGGAATGAATAGAAAAATGAAAAAATGATAAAAAAATGTATAACCCCTTAAACTTGACAAAATTTTAATTAATATATACATAATTTCAAATATACTATTTAAAAATTGATATCATGAGAACATTTAAAATTTTAAATTAAATAATTTTGATTTTAATTTTTAAATATTTCAATTAGAAAATAAAATATATAATTGATTCATATAATTAATATTTTTAATTAAAGTAGTAAAGAATTTAAAAAATTACAATAAAAATAAAATGCTTCATATAATATTTATATTATTTAGTAATATTAGTGTTACAGCTATAAATATAGACATAAATAATGAAAAAAATTTAACATGTAATGAAGTAAATAAAAAGAAAGGAAATGGTGAATTAACTACAAAATAATAGAAATTAAAAAAGAATATAAAATTAATTAAGTTCAATTAAATTATTAAAATTTTGAAAAATATTTTTATAATAAAAAATATATATTATATTATATCTATAGAACTTAGTCATATTTGCATAAAAATAATTTAAGTTGAAGTTTAAAAGAAGTGACTCAAGAATAAAATTGAAAAATAAAATTTAAAAATTTAATTATATTATTGATACTTATTATTATTAATTTGTTATCAATATTGATTATTAGTAATAATGAATTTCTTAAAAGGATAAATAAAAAAATACAATACAAAAAGAAATAATTGTAAGGACATAACTGAAAAGAGAAACTGAAGAGGCATTTTGGCAGAAAAAAATTTCACTAGAAAGTGACACTTGGAGGGGGAAAAAAGCGGAGCCGGTTAAAAAATCTTGAATTTATAGTTAGATAGAGAGACAGAGATTTTAGCTCCTCAATTTCGGATCTTAATAGCAAAACATCAATATAAAAATGGTTAGTATTGAGGTGTTTTCAATGTTGGATTGCTTGCATTGAGATATATTTTTTAATATTAATTTATTTATTTTGAAAATTGAAAAAAAATAATTCAATAATAATAATATTTAACTTTTTAAGAAGTAGAGCTTCTCATAGTAATATTTTTTAAAAAATTAAAATTTGATTCAAAATTTTTAATTTTAATTCCTTTAAAATATAAAAAATAAAGAGAGTTTGTTTATCTTTGCAATGGGCTGAAATTTATTTATTTGTATAGGGTTTAAAGCATTAAAATTGACTTTCTCCATTGATATTTTGCCTATCCGATGTAATATTTCAAAAAGGAAAATTGAAATTTACACATTTTTGTTATATAATCTTTTTCTTTATGTATCAAAGCTAAAAGATTAAAACAAGCCAGCAAAGTTACAGTCAACCAAAGTTTTATGGATTTACTATCATCTGCGAAGTGACATTTTGAATTTTGTGGCTTTAACAATGAACAAAAAAGATGGGGAAATAAAAAAGAAGAAGAAGAAGACTTAAATTTCATTCGCCTCTTTTAATGAAAAAAATAATTGACGAGTTGGCGTCAATATAAAATGTAAACAAAGAAAATTGCACATGTATCAATATCAACGCCGTAAAAAACAAACGAACGTTGTAAATTCAGGTCACATTGTAGGTGGATAAAATATATTTTTCTTTCTTAAATAAAAATTATAAAAAGTACGAATTTTTTTGACAAAATTTATAAAAATATGTACCACTAAGAATATGCTTGAACAGGTAGAAGCGTATCCCAGCTTTCAAAACTTAAAATTTACATTAAATTCATTTATTTATTAAGTATATAACAATTTATATGAAATTTTATATTTTTATTATAAAAATATTTAATTTAATAATTCATAATTGACTAATAAAATTACTTTATATATATTGAATTTTACTTGTTTGTAATAAATTAGCCAAAACTTAAAGGTAATAATTCATATTATTATTTGAATTAATTCATTTATTAAACATATTAAAATGAATTAGTTGTTACCTTATTTAATAATTTTAATTAATAAAATTTATTTACAATATTATTTATTAAATTTAAATATTTATTATTTTTATAAAAATATTTTTGATTATTAATAGAATATTAATTTTATATATTTATTATTATTTTAATAAATTAAATTTTTTATATTTTTATTATATATATTTATAATTAATTATTTATTATTTCTAAACTAATATTTTTAAAACTTTAATATAAATTTTTAAATGAATTAACATATCAACCTAAATTTATATAAATATATCATAATCACTATACATTATTATATTATATAAAAAATTATCACTATTAAAAAAAAAAGCATATTTTGCACACATTTTCAGTAACTCCAGCATTTTGCATAAAAATGTAAACTAAAACAAACGGTAACTCCAGTGCATCGTGTTTGCAAACAGTTCTACCAGAGATTCTGCAAATTTTAGATCCAGAAGTGGAGGGCCAACCACAAGAATACAATTTCGACTTATATGTTCCTTCAGATGAGAGATGCAGCCCCAGAAAACTAAAGGAGCTTCTATCAAATTCAATCAATGCTATGGTACAATTTGCAATTCCAGAAGCAAAATCGTTGCTAGAAGAAGGTTCTGGAAGCTTCGATTCATTTGAAGAGATACGAGCCATGTTCTCTAGCAATGCAAACAGAAGAATTGAGGGATGGTTCATAGAAAGGTTGAAGAAAATGGTACCAGATGGCCTCATCAAAGAAATAATTGGAGAAAGCAAGAAAAGCCCCCTGAAATTTCCATTACCTGAAATCATATCTGGTAAAAGAGCATAAGGTATTTAGCAATGATGCAAATTGGCTTGACATTTTTATGACTTTTGTTTTGTGTTTTAGAAAATGAATGGGCTTGGAAAGATGATGAAGAATTTGGGCGACAAATGCTTGCAGGCGTGCACCCCGTGAAAATCCAGCGTTTGGAGGTACACTTTCCCAACCTTCTCATACGCTGCACACATAGCACAACCCAGATAACTGTGCCACTAGCAGTTTCTTAAGATTTTGTATTTTGATACCCTCTCAAAAAAATAAATGAATAAAAACTTCTTCCACTTTGTTATACCCACTCCCATTCTTACACCTAAAGTCTCTTACAAGTGGTGAGGTCAAGATTCTGGCCCTCGCTTGTGAAAGGGAGCAGATAAGAGAGTGGGAAGGGATGTGATAATGAAATTATTGCACGAAGAAATTGGATCGTACTGTGGACCCTGTATCCTTTCTAAGAGCAACCACACTACTTTGGCATTCTTATTTTTACTCTCTTTTCACGTCCGCTCACAGAAAAAAGTTAACTTTACAAGTTCCACACTTGCCACCGGAGGTTGTGGGAAATTTACATCCAATGTGAATGTGCATTGAGAACAATTTTATTCTTAGAGCGTGTGTAATCTCAAATTAGATTTACTATTTAGTAATTTTGATTTATGACTAATCACTAGATATTCGACAAATGGTGGATTTCTTTTAGGAATCAAAGTTAGATTTGCTTGCATAGCGTATCCTATAAGTTATCAATTGTTACATAGATTCTTATTTTTTTTCTCTTTCAATTAGAAAAATAATTCTGCAAATTAAACTTTTCTTTTTCAAAAGAGGTCCAAAATAGGTCGGGTCCAAAGTGTTTGAGTTTAGTTTAATCGAATTATTAATAAGTTCAAACTCTTGAACTAATCTAAAATAGTAGGGTTTTGTGAATTTTTTGTTAGGTATAGCCATTGGCATTACTATTCCCACATCCACCTTTAAATGTGAGAAAAAATGATTGGTTTTTTGAAAGTAAATGCTGCATCTTGTAGAGAAAGAAAAGAAATAATTAGTGTCATAATAATAATAATAATAATAATAATAATAATAATAATAATAATAATAATAATAATAATAATAATAATGAGTTCCATAAATTATGAAGCTTTTACCCCTAAAGGATATATCAACCAAATTCTAAACTACAAACCAATGTTAATTCTGATGTTATGTCAACATTAATTTTATATTCTTTAACTCATTGAAGCGAAATTCATGCCATAAAAAATAACTCCAAATGTTAATATCTAGTGTATAGCTCACTTTTGTTAGAATATATTAGGAAATTATCTTAAATTGAGAATCATGCTACATTAGGCAATATCTTAAATTGATCATGATTGATATTAGATTTTAAATTATGTTATGGCTTGTTTGTCTTGTACCCAAATTCTAAGGATATTAGAATCCTTTTGTTTCTTAGAGGTTTTATATAAATAAAGTATTAGGGTTGAGTTTTATATAACAAATCATCTTCTTATTTATTTAATAATATTTTTAGTGTTCTTCTTTTTATTCTCTACCTTCTCTTTACTCTTTCTCTCTCTAAATCCTAACCATATTTCTCAACCTGGTATCATTGTGGTATCATCTACTTTGAACTTATTGGGTGTCATGCTTCCAACAACTTGAAAAGAAGGTTGTCTTATCACTATAAATTAGTTTTGGATTTATATATATATAGTTGAGTTGTTTTTTTAAGTTTATTTATTTTTAGTAATTTTTCATTAAGTTTTTCATTAGGGGGAAGAAGAGAAATTTGTTAATTTTGGTACTAGTTCATAATTTTGTTGCTAAGTTCAAATTTGGTGGATTTTTGCTAGAAATAGGTGATGTTTCAAGCAATTTTGTGTGGTATTTGGCTTTAGGAGCTATAATTTTAGGTTTTCCAATGCATTGGCATTAGGGTTTGTTGTGCCCTCCATTGGAGTTCATTTTTTGGGCTAGTTAGCTTTTATGACATTGTTTTGGCAGAAACTATTTCAATAGCAAAAATGTGTTAGGTGTAGCTTCAATTCTTGCAATTTTTTGTGGGCAAGATTATGTTGTTTGGAGCTATGAATGTTTGGCTTAGGTGATTTAGGCCATTAGTTTTAGTATCTTCATATAATTTGGAACACTGTTTGGTGACTCATATGTGCACAAGTTTGATTTGGAAAGGTTATCCTTTATTTAAGATGATTTAGACCACTACTTTTGCTTACCTAGCATTGGATTAGTTCGTGCCTGTTAGATATAATTGAGAGGTCAGTTGTGCAATGTGTTAGGGTGTTTGGTTAGAAAGTCAAAGAGACTTTTGAAAGCTGTGTCCAACTTCAAATGCTGGTATTTCTTTTTGACTTGAAAGTTGAAGAAACTTCTAAAAGTTATGTACAACTATAGGTGTTAGGGGGTTTTTGGCTTAAAAGTTAAAGGAGTAGTTCAAGGGAAGCTAGTAGAAGGCTTCTGAAAGGTGTTGATATTTTTGTCAAGGTTTTGGGTTTACAAATGTTTTCATTCAAGCAACTGTTCACAAGTCATTCATGAAACTTGAAGTTTATCAAATTTTGTTTGTAAAGTTTGAAGTTTATTAAGTTTTTTTTAATGATATTTTATTATATTTTAGTAGTTCAAGTTTATGTAACAAGCTTACTTTACAAGCTTTAACTTGAGGGGGAGTGTTAGAATATGTTAGGAAATTATCTTAAATTGATAATTATGTTCCATTAAGCAATATCTTAGATTAATTATAATTGATTCTAGATTATGTTATGAATTTGTTTGTCTTGCACCCAAAGTCTAAGGGTATTGTTAGAATCTTTATATTCCTTAGGAAATAGAGCATTAGAGTTGAGTCTTATGTAATAAGTCACCATCTTATTCATTCAATAATATTTTAGAGTTTTCCCTTTATTCTATACCTTTACTTTACACTTTCTCCCTCTAAATCCTAACCATATTTCTTAACAAAGTTGCATGCATTCATAATGAAAAATATGAGCTATGGAAGCAAATTAACAAGGCAAGCATGTTATGTATCTTCTAAAAACTAGCTTGCCTTGTATAATTTTCCAAATAAAAATTTATATAGAAAAGCATAGCTTGTAAAATCCTCCAAAATGTACAATGCAATGAAATGGATACAAGTGCTTTGTCATTGGTTGGTTGTTCTTAATTGTAGTTTACACAACCACTTTATTGGGAGCAATGTTACTCTTGTGAACCACACCACAAACGCAATATTACTCTTGTGAACTGCACCAGATGTGCAATATTTTGTAATTTTGCACTATAAAGATTGCATTTCCTACATTTTTCTACAATTTTGCTAATCCCACCATAACCATAATTTAGAAACATGTCACTATTATAAAGTATGAACCTCCCTTGTACTAATTACTTGACAATCTGCTGATAATTAAACTCCATATTAGGCCTGTGTTGTTACTCCTAAAAATTATCTAGTTCTTTTTGGCAAATAAGTTTGCAATTTGTTCCTGATTATTGTTCGCTGTGCTTTGCTTTCAGATATTCCCACCCGAGAGCAAAGAAGGAGAACCAAGTTCAATGAATGCAGCAGATATAGAGCAAAAGCTCGAGGGATTGACTATTGCAGAGGTGAGTGAGCAATAATTAAAAGCAAAATGAAAGATTTTCATAGACTGAGATAATTGAAAGTCAAATGCTAGAATACAATTTGTGCAAATATTGAACTCACTATAGTGTTCCAGGATCCTGCATAAGCACTTAGCTATAGAAATAAAAAATTTAAGTAGAAATTAGTAAAATTAAGCTCTTCCAAAGAATAATTGGAAGTACTTATTTCTTTCCTCTTTGCTAGGGTTAGAATGTGAGTTATGGACATAAATGTGTGGACATTATAATCTCCCCTAATTTACATGGCAATATGAAAGGGAAAAGAGTGTCCCAAAAAATAGTAAAGCGAAAAATGTTATACTTTGGTATGCATCTGAAAAAATATGTACTAGTATGCATTCTTATAATTTATATAATTTTTTTATTAAAAATTTTAACTAATATATAAAAAGTTAAAACCTTTTAGAAATATTTTCAATATGGCTTTCATATAAAAATTTTCATGTTTTTGTTACACATAATGTTCCCACAATATTTCAACTTCTAAGCTAAAGCTATGTGAGAACTTGCAAAATCTGGAGGAACCTACTTAAACATTATCTTTAAGTACATAAAACATGTAATTGGAGATTGGATTGTGTGGGTCTTCATGACTTCCATAATTATTTGAAAAGAATGCAGTTTCTGTGGTATGATCTAAATTTACTTTGTCCAAATGTAATTTAAAGTGTCAAAATTGACCTATTTATAATTTGCTTCATTAACACTTTATGCCCAAGAAGTAATTTTCCATTAAAAAAGGAAAAAAGAAGAAGAATTTGCATGTTTTCTTCACATAATTTTCTTTTTTACCCATTAAAGATAGATAATTAAACCAAGCAAGAAGTCCATGTTGAGGAAGACTTCTCGAATGGATTGTATGATTGGTGAAGTAGCATTTTGGGTCAAAATTGAAATTTAGAGTTATGTTTCTAAACCTAACATTTATCCTATTTCAACTACTGCGATTTTGTGACTTCAATGGCGAATGAAGATCATGCAACAAAATTATATGAATTATAGTTGTTTTGATGGAAAGATAATTGAAGTGGACAAAGTGCTAATGAAGCAAATTAGAAATTGGCTAATTTTCACACTTTAATCACCAGTGAGTAAAATAAACATAGAATAGACATAGACCATACTACAAGCGGGAACCTATTTTTTTTCCTTAAATATTTTGTCTAGTGGTTGTAGTTCGATGCTAAATGAATTGTGAATGGCAAGTTACAAATTTAACATGACTTGAGGAAGTAATAATATTGCTTAGTTTCAAAGCAATAATGATCAAGTAATTTAAGTGAAGTGACCTTAATTTAACTCAATTTCTAACTCAATTTCTTGCTTCTTTATTTAATGGTTTCAGGCAATCACACAGTATAGATTATTCATATTGGATCACCATGACTATCTCATGCCATTTTTGAACCTAATAATAGATACAACTGGTGCCTGTGTATGTGCATCAAGGACATTACTATTATTAAGGAATGATGGCATGATGAAGCCAATAGCAATAGAACTTAGCTTGCCTAATTTGTCTAGTCAAATTGAAATCCAAGAAGTGTATCTTCCAGCAGAACAGGGGATAGAAGCAGCTCTTTGGCAGCTTGCTAAAGCTCATGTTGCAGCTAATGACACTGTTTATCATCAGCTGATTAGCCATTGGTGAGTCGAAGATCAACTCTATCATCACAACAATTAAAATTCTCTTATTGGTGCTCACATTTCCTATCAAGTAATGTTAGTTGCACAACTCACTTTCTCATAACCCTCTCACATCTTATCACACGTGGCATAGCTTCCTAGATAATGAGTCCCACTTATTTAAAATTGGAAGTGCAAATTTTGAACAATGTGACATCACGTGTATAGGGTGTAACTAGGCTGAGAGGAAGGTGTTGAGCAAATAACATACTTTTTTAGAATTAAGATTCCCTCAATTTCTTGCTTTGTCAAATTTTTTTTTAATTTTAGAGAGAGATATGATTTATTATACATGAAACTCACCAATAATAGTGTTTTCCTCTCTTAAGTTTACACCCTCAATTTCCTAAAGAAATTGAAGGGATCCTTATTCTACTTTTCTTTTACTACTTGACGAGATTTCAATTTATCAAACAATTTCTGGAACCACACAAGATCTATGTCATTGTATAATATGAAAAGTTATCGTGCAATTAAGCATTTTGCAAAGCTATTTTCTGCAGGTTGCACACACATGCAGTAGTTGAACCATTTATCATTGCCACCAGAAGACGATTAAGTGTTATGCATCCGATTCATCGGCTTTTGAGTCCTCATTTTAAGGACACCATGCACATAAATGCTTTTGCACGAAATTTTCTCATTAACCCTGGAGGAGTTCTAGCGAACACACTATTTTCTGGTGAATTTTCAATGGTATTATCTTCTAAACTCTACAAAGAGTGGAGATTTGATGAACAAGGACTTCCTGCTGACCTAATTAAAAGGTATATCAATCATGGATCTTAATCCCTTAATTTTTTTGGGTCAACTTCCTTCAATTTAAGAAAGATAGAGACATAATCTTCATTTTAAATACAGAAAGGATTTTTATATATATCTCTCTCCCTAAATTCACATCCTCAATTTCAGTGAGGATATCCAAATTTGTTGATCCTTGGATAACAAGAAACTTAAAATTTCTTGTACAATGCGAAAGATTTCAATAGCATATTTTGACGTAGATAGTAATTTCTCAGGGGTATGGCCTTAGAAGACAAACGTGAGGAGAACCCATATGGAATTCAACTTCTCTTGCCAGATTACCCCTATGCCAATGATGGACTTGAAATATGGTTTGCCATCAAGAAATGGGTCAGGGACTTCTGCTCAATCTTCTACAAGGATGATAATGCCGTCGAGTCTGATATTGAACTCCAATCTTGGTGGTCAGAGATACGAAATGTTGGTCATAGAGATAAGTGCAGCGAGACTTGGTGGTACCAAATGAACACCTTGTCTAACCTTGTAGAAACATTAACAACTCTCATATGGATTGCTTCTGCTTTCCATGCTGCACTTAACTTTGGGCAACATGCATACTCTCCAAATTGTCCTACACTTTGTCGAGAGTTTGTTCCTGATGAAGGAACATTAGAGTTCGCCGAGTTACTCAAGGATCCAGACAAATATTTCCTGCAGATGTTGCCTAACAGATTTGAGATGAGTCTGGCTGTTGCATTAGCAGATGTCCTCTCGCGACATTCGTCTGAGGAAGTGTACATAGGTTGCCCGCCATCTTCAGAGTGGATAGACAACGAAGATGTCCGAAATAGATTTGCGGAGTTTAATGGAGAACTAGAAAAGATTCAGAAAATGATCTTGGAAAGAAACAGAGATCCCAAACTCAAGAACAGACGTGGCCCTGGGAAGATGGCCTACACTCTTTTGTACCCTGATACAACTAGTTCGGGATCAAAAGGTGGCATCACAGGAAAAGGCATACCTAACAGCATATCAATTTAACATGTCATTTGTCAATTTGGTGTAACATAATCACTTGCAAACACATGCTACAGTTAAACAGAGGGCAGTTGGATAACAGGGAAGCAGTTGGTGCAAAATAAATTACCATTCAAACTATTGGACAATGCTTTCTCTATCCCTTTTCTTCGTTTTGCACGAAATTTGGGGCTAGAATTAGAAAATACAAACTATTATCTACACAGAGAACACATTGTATGCTGTAATTATAGTATAATTCTTACTTCAAAACTAATTGTTTATTTTTATAATTATTGTTGTCTCAAAAATTAAAAACTCAAAATTTTAATATGTGTAATTAACAAAAAGACAATAAAATTAATAATTCCCCTTAATTTATTGAATGAAAATAAAAATATGCATTATAACTAGATTATAAAAGAGATTTTCAACCAGCGAAACATACAGCTTTTGGCATTAGAATTTTCTTTGACATAGGTTTTGTTTGTATTATTGAAAAATATTTTTTATAAAATATAGTTATAAAATATTAAAATAAAAAAATATTTTACTGATTTAATATTCAATATGAAAAATTTAAAGAAAGTAAATTTTCTATTTGGAAAAGAAATTTATTTTTTTTATTTTAAAATTTTTAAGTATTATTTTTTTAATTAATAATATAAATAATATATTATCCTTTTATTAATATATATGTAAATAAACATAATGATAGAACCTAGACATCATCACTACTATATTCAGGTTAGTTTTCATGTGAGTTGAAATGGAATGTCTAGTTATAAGCATAATTTAAAAGTCACCAGAAAAAGTTGGTTCTCATGTGAGTTGAAATGGGATGCCTAGTTATAAGCATAATTTAATAGTCACCGGAAAAAGTTGTTCTTACTCTGGACAGGTGCTAGAAATGATCGGGGGTATTTTGGGGCTTTTTGCCGAAGAGGATGTAAAAAATAAAAAAAAATTTCCAAAATAATGTTGAAATGAAAATATTTTCCAAAATAATGTTTTAGCATGTACACGAAATCTGATGTATTGAAAGAAGTTGCCTCAAACAAGACTCCCCCCGCCCCCCCACCCCCCGGGCGGGCCCTGCGCCAAAGCTTGTAAAGGTGGCGCTTTGCGGGAGGCGTTGATTGAGGCAACTTCTTCCTCTTGGAAGAAGTTGTCCCAAGCAATTTCATTCAAATATGTAGGGTGCCATCTTTTCAGCATATTTTATGCCATTTCAAAATGAAAAAGTGCAAACGTTTTCGCAACAAACGTTTAGCTGGTTTGAAAAATAGTGTAATATCATTTCACATAGTATTTCATATTTTCTCTTAAAAAGAAAAATAAAAAAATCAATTTTTTTTATTATGAATACTATTATTCTCTCTTCCGGAACATTTCACAATTGTCTGCAATATTTCTCTTCCTCCTCATTTCTCTGTTTTTCAATCTATAAAAACTTCTTTCAACGTCTTCTACTGGAGGAGGCAAAATTTCATTTGGAGAAAGCAATTCTCATAAGCTAATTTTATAGATTAAATCATATATCAGAACTTATTTTAAAATTTTTTATTATGATAATTGCATGTTTGTTTATGATAATTGTAATGTTCATATTTGTTAATGTAACTTGTATTTTTAAAAACAAAGAAATAAAGTTAGGACAATATGGTATCTCTGTAGTTGTAATCTCATCAGCAAGCGACCAAATTATGTAATCTCATCACTATTAAAATTCATAATTTGTAATTGTTATTATTAAAAATCAATCTTGAAGTTTTTTTTTGGGAAATATCTTACTGTGCAGCGTGTTATACAATCATCTATATACCTATAAATTTTAAAGGAATAAAATAAAAATAACTCATAAATTATATAATTATCAAATTTTAGATAAAGTAAATTATAAAAAAAGTTGGATGACAAAATAAAAATTATTGTTCATCATTACTATATTCATTGTGATGATAAAACTAAATTAAATATAATTATATGAAATGAAAATATTAAGTTTTTTATCTTTTTTAATAACATAGCATTTGTGTTTACTTCATTTCTTTACTTAATATTTTCGATTCATATTTCATGAAATAAGCAACTAATTCAATGGAAAAAAATTAAATAGTAATGACCAATATTGAGTAACACTAGTAAATATGAATTATAATATTATTGTGTATTAATTTATTATATCATTTTTACACATAATTTTATAACTCATTTTCAAGTCTTTAATTAAATTTTTATATATTTAATTTAATTTAATTTTTATTAATTATATAACATAAGAATTATATACAAAAATTGATGCAATAATCTAACATACTGTAATATTATGACTAATGCTTAAAAACTTTTTGAAAAATCATGTAATTTAATGAAAAGATTAATTAAGTAGACAATGAGTATTAATAGTAAATTTTATCAATAAATTTTAAATGTTGTGGTATCAAAATGTAATTGTTCCATAACTGGTGAGGATAATTTGTAATTTTCCTCATTTTTTTTGTTAAATTACTAATAGTAGGAGCAAAATTCAAGTTTTATATAATTTTAGCACGTAATTTGCTTGTTTTTATGGTTTGAGAGGGTAAAAGCAAATCATCCCATAATTGGAAGGGATAATTTGCATTTTTTCCCTAATAATAATAATAATAATAATTAATTCCATAAATTATGAAGCTTTAGCCCGAGAGGATATACCAACTAAATTCTAAACTACAAACTAATGTTAATTGTGACATTATGTTAACATTAATTTTATATTCTTTAACTCAATGAAGCAAATTCATACCATAAGAAATGGCTCTAAGTGTTAACATCTAGTGTATAGTTCACATTTGTTGGAATATATTAGGAAATTATCTTAGATTGAGAATCATATTATATTAGGCAATATCTTAAATCAATTATGATTGATACTAGATTTTAGATTATGTTATGGGTTGTTTGTCTTGTACCTAAATTCTAAGGGTCTTAGAGTCTTTTGTTTCTTAGGGATTCTATATAAATAAAGTATTAGGGTTAAGTCCTATATAATAAACTATCCTCTTATTTATTCAATAATATTTTATTTTAATGTTCTTCTTTTTATTCTTTACCTTTTCTTTACTCTTTCTCTTTCTAAATCCTAATCATATTTCTTAACATGGAATCATTGTGGTATCACTTGCTTTAAGCTTGTTGGGTGTCATGCTTCCAATAATTTAAAAAGAAAGTTGTGTTGTCACTATAAATTAGTTTTATATTTTTATCTTTCAAATCCTATTTTTATTAGTTTTCTAGTATTTGAGTGTGTTAAAAAAATAGTTGATTTGTTTTTTTTAAGTTTATTTTTTTTAGTAATTTTTCATTGGAAAAAAGAAGAGAAATTTGTTAATTTTGGTATTAGTTCATAATTTTGTTGCTAAGTTTATATTTGGTGGATTTTTGCTAGAAATGAGTGATGTTTCAAGCGATTTTTTATGGTATTTAGCTTCAGGAGCAATAATTTTAGGTTTTTCAATGTATTAGTATTAGGATTTGTTGTGCACTCCATTAGAGTTCTTTTTTTGGGCGAGTTAGCTTTTATTACATTGATTTGGCGAAAACTATTTCAATGGCAAAAAGGTGTTAAGTGTAGCTTCAATTCTTGTAATTTTGTTGTGGGTCAAGATTGTGTTGTTTGAAATTACGAACGTTTTGCTCAAGTGGTTTAGACCATTGGTTTTGGTATCTTTATATGATTTGCAACAATGTTTGGTGGCTCGTGTGTGCACTAATTTGATTTGGAGAGGTTATCCTCTATTTAAAGTAGTTTAGACCATTAGTTTTGCTTGCCTAACATTGGATTGGTTCATGCTTATCAAATATAATTGAGAGGCTAGTTGTGCAAGGTGTTAGGATTTTTGGTTAGGAAGTTAAGGGGACTTTTGGAATCTGTGTCCAACCTCAGATGTTAGTATTTCTTTTAACTTGGAAGTTAAGGAAACTTCTAGAAGTTATGTACAACGATAGGTGTTAGGGGGTTTTTGGCTTAAAAGTTGAGGGAGCAATTCAAGGGAAGCTAGTATAAGGGTTTTGAAAGGTGTTGGTATTTCTATCAAAGTTTTGTGTTTGAAAATGTTTCCATTCAAGGGGCTGTTTATAAGTTATTTGTGAAACTTGAAGTTTATTAAGTTTTCTTGTTTGTGAAGTTTGAAGTTTATTAATTTTTTTAATAATGTTTTTATTATATTTTGGTAGTTTAAGTTTATGTAATAAGCTTACTTTACAAGCTTTAACTTGAGGGGGAGTGCTAGAATATATTAGAAAATTATCTTAGATTGATAATTATGTTACATTAAGCAATATCTTAGATTAATTATTATTGATTCTAGATTACGTTATGGGTTTATTTATTTTGCACCCAAAGTCTAAGGTTATTATTACAGTTTTTATGTTCCTTAGGAAATAGAGCATTAGAGATGAATCTTATGCAATAAATCACCATCTTATTCATTGAATAATATTATAGAGTTCTCCCTTTTATTCTATACCCTTACTCTACTTTTTCTCCCTCTAAATTCTAATCATATTCCTCAACAAAGTTGAATGCATTCATGATGAAAAATATGAGCTATGGAAGCAAATTAACAAGGCAAGCATGTTCCCAAACACCAAAATAGCCCATAATAACAAAAAAATGGGTTCCAAAAGAGCACGAAGAATTTATTGTAACAGTTAACATGGTGGGTAAGGCAAGAAAAAAAGGCAAAATGGTCCCCTAAATAGATTCTGACATCCCTCTTGCTCAGTTGTTTGAAACTTTATCTCCAAAAACTCTAAAAACTGACTTGCCTTGCATAATTTTCCAAATAAAAATTTATATAGAAAAGCATAGCTAGTAAAATCCTCCACAACCTATAATGCAATGAAATGAATACAAGTGCTTTATCATTAGTTAGTTGTTCTCAATTGCAATTTGCAACCATTTTGTTAGGTACAATATTACTCTTGTGAACTGCCCCATATGCACAACATTTTGCAATTTTGCACTATAACAATCGCATTTCCTACATTTTTTTACAATTTTGCTAATCCTAGCCTAACCATAATTTAGAAACATGTCACTATTATAAAGGATGAACTTCCCTTGTACTAATTACCTAGCAATCTGCTAATAATTAACTCTATATTAGGCTTGTGTTGTCACTTCTAAGACTTATCTGGTTCTTTTAGGTAAATGAGTTTGCAATTTGTTCCTAATTATTGTTGGCTGTGCTTTGCCTTCAGACATTCCCACTCAAGAGCAAATATGGAGTACTAAGTTTAATGAGCCCAGTAGATATAAAGCAAAAGCTTAAGGGATTGACTACTGCAAAGGTAAGTAATAATTAAAAGTAGAATGAAATATTTTCATAGACTGAGATAATTGAAAGTCAAATGCTATAATACAATATGTGAAAATATTGAACCCATTATAGTGTTCCAGGATCCTGCAGAAGCATTTAGTTGCAAAAATAAAAAATTTAAGTAGAAATTGATAAAATTGAGCTCTTCCAAAGAATAATTGGAAGTACTTATTTCTCTCCTCTTTGCTATGGTTGGAATGTGAGTTTTGGACATAATGCGTGGACGTTATAATGTCCACTGATTTATATGGTTATATCAAAGAGGAAAGAGTGCCCTAAAAAATAGTGAAGGGAAAAGGCTTATGCATTGGTATGCATTTAAAAAAATTTGTACCAGTACGCATTCTTGTGATTTATATAATTCTTTTTATTAAAAATTTTAACTAATATATAAAAAGTTGAAACCTTTCAAAAATATTTTCAATACGGCTTTCATATAAATATTTTTCATGTTTTTGTTACACATAAAATTCCCACAAAATTGCAACTTCTAAGCTAAAGCTTTATGAGAACTTGCAAAATCTCGGAGTACCTACTTAAACATTACCTTTAAGTATATAAAACATGTAATTGGAGATTGGATTGTGTAGGTCTTAATGATTTTCATAATTATTTGAAAAGAATGTAGTTTATGTGGTATGACCTAAATTTACTTTGTCTAGATGTAATTTAAAGTCTCGAAATTGATTTATCTATAATTTTCTTTATTAACACTTTGTCCCTACGAAGTAATTTTCCATATTAAAACAAGAGAATTTGCATGTTCTCGTCACATGGTTTTTTTTTTTCCTATTGAAGACACATAATTAAACCAAGCAACAAGTCCATGTTGAGTGAGACTTCCCAGATGGACTGTATGATCGGTAGAGTAACATTTTGGGCCAAATTTGAAATTTAAAGTTATGTTTCTAACCTTAACATTTATCCAATTTCAACTCCAATGATTTTGTGACTTCAACGGGGAATAAAAATCATGTGACAAAATTAGGTGAATTATAGTTTTTTTTTATGAAAAGATCATTGAAGTGGACAAAGTGCCAATGAAGCAAATTAGAAATTGGTCAATTTTCACACTTTAACCATCGGTGAGTAAAATAAATATAGACTATACTAAAGGTGGCTAACCTATTTTTTCCCTAAATATTTTGTCTAGTGGTTATTGTTTATTTCTAAATGAATTATGAATTATTTAATTAGGCAAGTCACAAATTTAACATGATTCAAGAAAGTAATAATATTGCTTAGTTTCAAAGTAATAATGTTCAAGTAATTCAAGTGAAGTGACCTTAATTTAACTCAGTTTCTTGCTTCTTTATCTAATGGTTTTAGGCACTTACACAGTATGGATTATTCATATTGGATCACCGTGACTATCTTATGCCATTTTTAGACCCAATAAACATAACCGGTGTCTGCGCATGTACATCAGGAACTTAGCTTGCCTGATTTGTCTACTAAAATTGTAATCCAAAATGTGTATCTTCCAACAGAACAAGGGGTAAAAGCAGCTTTTTGGTAGCTTCCTAAAGCTCATGTTGCAGCCAACGACCCTGTTAATCATCAGTTGATTAGCCATTGGTGAGTTAAAGATCTACTCTATCATCATAACAGTTAAAAGTCTCTTATTAGTTATCACATTTCCTATCAAGTAATGTTTGTTGCATAACTCATTTTCTCATAACCCTCTCACATTGTGCACGTGGCACAGCTTGTTGAACAACAAGTCCCACCTTTTTAAAAATGGATGTGCAAATTTTGAACAATGTGACATCACATGTATAGGGTGTAACTAGGTTGAGAGGAAGGTGTTGTGCAGCTAACATACATTTTTAGAACCAAGATCCCCCTAGTTTCTTGCATTATCAATTTTCTTCAATTTTGGGGAGAAAGATATGATTTGTTATACACCAAGCTTACCAATAATAGTGTTTTTCTCTCCCTCTCCAGTTTACTCCCCCAATTTCCTGAAGAAATTGAAGGGATCCTTATTCTACTTTTCTTTTACTACTTGATGAGATTTCCAGTTACCAAACAATTTCTGGATCCACACAGATCCATATCATTATATAATATGAAAAGTTATGGTGCAATTAAGCTTTTTGCAAAGCTACTTTCTTCAGGTTGCACATACTTGTAGTAGTTAAACAATTTATCATTGCCACTAGAAGACAATTAAGTGTTATGCATCCAATTCATCGGCTTTTGAGTCCTCATTTTAAGGACACCATGCACATTAATTCTTTTGCACGAAGTCTTCTCATTAACCTCGGAGGAGTTCTAGCGAACACACTATTTTTTGGTGAATTTTCAATGGTATTATCTTCTAAACTCTACAAAGAGTGGAGATTTGATGAACAAGGACTTCCTACTGATCTAATTAAAAGGTATATTAATTATGGATCTTAATCCCTCAATTTTTTTGTGTCAGTTTCCTCCAATTTAAGAAAGGTAAAAACACAATTTTCTTTTTCACTAGAAAAAGGATTTTTATATCTATCTCTCCCTAAATTCACACCCTCAATTTTAGTGAGGGAATCCAAATTTGTTAATCCTTGGATAACAAGAAACTTAAAATTTCTCGCACGATGGGAAAGATTTCAATGGCATATTTTGATGTAGACAATAATTTCTCTGGGGTATGGCCTTAGAAGACAAACGTGAGGAGAACCCCTATGGAATTTAACTTATTTTGCCAGATTACACCTATGCCCATGATGGACTTGAAATATGGTTTGCCATTAAGAAATGGGTCAAGGACTTCTGCTCAATCTTCTACAAGGATGATAATACTGTCGAGTCTGATATTGAACTCCAATCTTGGTGGACAGAGATTCGAAATGTTGGTCATGGAGATAAGCACTGCGAGACCTGGTGGTACCAAATGAACACCTTGTCTAACCTTGTAGAAACATTAATAACTCTCATATGGATTGCTTCTACTTTCCATGCTGCACTTAACTTCGGGCAACATGTATACTGTGGTTACCTTCCAAATTGTCCTACACTTTGTCGTAAGTTTGTTCTTGATGAAGGTTGCCTGACAGATTTGAGATGAGTATGGCTATTGCATTAGCAAATGTCCTCTTGCGACATTCATTTGAGGAAGTGTACATAGGTTGGCCGCCATCTTCAGAGTGGATAGACAACGAAGATGTCCGAAATAGATTTGCGAAGTTCAATGGAGAACTAGAAAAGATTTAGAAAATGATCTTGGAAAGAAACAGAGATCCCAAACTCAAGAACAGACGTGACCCTGGGAAGATGGCCTACACTCTTTTGTACCCTGATACAACTAGTTCGGGATCAAAGGGTGGCATCATAGGAAGAGGCATACCTAACAGCACATCAATTTAACATGTCATTTGTCAATTTGGTGTAAAATAATCACTTGCAAACACACGCTACAGATAAGAAACAGTGGGCAATTGGACAACGGGGAAGCAGTTGGCGCAAAATAAATTACCTTTCAAACTATTGGACAATGCTCTCTCTACCCCTTTTCTTCGTTTTGCACGGAATTTGGGGCTAGAATTAGAAAATACAAACTACACAGAGAACACATTGTATGCTGCAATTATAGTATAATTCTTACTTCAAAACTAATTGTTTATTTTTATAGTTATTGTTGTCTCACAAATTAAAAAATTTAAATTTTAATATGTGTAATTAACAAAAGGACAATAAAATTAATAATTTCCGTTAATTTATTGAATGAAAATTCAATAAAAATAAAAATATGCATTATAACTAGAGTTTAAAAGAGATTTTCAACCAGGGAAACATATAGTTTTTGGCACTAGAATTTTCTTTAACATAGGTTTCGTTTGTTTTATTAAAAAATATTTTTTGTAAAATATAGTTATAAGATATTAAAATAAAAAAATATTTTACTTATTTAATATTCAATACGAAAAATTTAAAGAAAACAAATTTTCCTATTTTGAAAAGAAATTTATTTTTTTATTTTTAAATTTAAGTATTATTTTTTATTATTAATGTAAATAGTATATTATCCTTTTATTAATATATATATATATATATATATATATATATATATATATATATATATATATATATATATATATATAAATGATATTTTCTTGCTATAGACATTTTCTAACGACAGAACCTAGACATCATCACTACTATATTCAGGCGGGTTTTCATGTGAGTTGAAATGGGATGCCTACTTATAAGCATAATTTAATAGTCACCAGAAAAAGTTGTTCTTACTCTGGACAGGTGCTAGAAATGATCGGGGGTATTTTGGAGCTTTTTGCCGAAGAGGATGTAAAAAATAAAAAAAAAATTCCAAAATAATGTTGAAATGAAAATATTTTCCAACATAATGTTTTAACATGTACAGGAAATTTGATGTATTGAAAAGTTGCCTCAAACGAGAGTCCCCCCCCTCTTTCTCTCCTGCCAAAGCTTGTAAAGGTAGTGCTTTGCGGGAGGCGTTGATTGAGGCAACGTCTTCCAAGAGGAAGTTGTTCCAAGCAACGTCATTCAAATATGTAGGGTTCCGTCTTTTCAGCATATATTTTTATGTCATTTTGAAACTGAAAAAGTGCAAACGTTTTTGTAACAAACGTTTAGCTGGTTTGAAAAATAGTGTAATATCATTTCATATTTTCTCTTGAAAAGAAAAATAAAAAAATCAATTTTTTTTATTATAAATACTATTATTCTCTCTTCCGGAACATTTCACAATTGTCTGCAATATTTCTCTTCCTCCTCATTTCTCTGTTTTTCAATCTATAAAAACTTCTTTCAACGTCTTCCACTGGAGGAGGCAAATTTTCATTTGGAGAAAGCAATTCTCATGAGCTAATTTTATAGATTAAATAATATATCAGAACTTATTTTAAAACTTTTTATTATGATAATTGTATGTTTGTTTATGATAATTGTAATGTTCATATTTGTTAATGTAACTTGTATCTTTAAAAGCAAAGAAATAAAGTCAAGACTATATGCTATCTCTGTAGTTGTAATCTCATCAGCAAGGAACCAAATTATGTAATTAATTATTTTGCTCAATAATTATGCTCAAAGACCGACGATAAGATCAAATCTAGTCCTTTCAAAATAGCATTTACATTCAGCAATTGTTTGAATAAATTATTATGATATGTTATAATATTTTTATATATATGATGATATTATTTTTCTTCTATAAAAAAAAATAAAAGAAGTGTACTCATCACTATTAAAATTCATAATTTGTAATTGTTATTATTAAAAATCAATCTTGAAGTTCTTTTTTTTTTTTGGGAAATATCTTACTGTGCAGCGTGTTATACAATCATCTATATACCTATAGCCTTGGGTTAAGACATTCCTAGCATATCAATGTCAACATTGTACAAATATTTTTTCTCGGGTCATGTAGAACTAAGGATATATATATATATATATATCAAAACATAAAAAATGCATCACATTTAATAAAATTACTTCTTCCAATCCAATATTAGCTTTTCTGCCAATAATTAAATAGAGATTTAATAGAGATTAAAACATTATAGAGATCAGGTTTACAAGTCTTTCAAATTAAAAGACCAAAACACTGGCCAATTTATATTTTAAAAGATAAAAATTATATTTAAGCCAAAAATATAATACCCCGAATCAATCCCACCATGCAAGTTCCATTTTATTTATTCATTTATTTTTTTGGTAAAACCACCATGCAAGTTCTTTAGTAAATGAAATTTTATTGAAGTTTGGAATAATGATGCAGCATAGCAGGGCAGGCAACGTATCCGATGCAAAGCTAACAAGGTAAGTTGTTTCCGAGAAAAGAAAAACAATGAAGGATACCATACAAGTTACATGGATCTGTCAGAATTCGCATTAGATGATAAAAGTGGATTCTGATTAAAAAAAAATCCGGAATTCCAAATTTGATAAAAATGACTTATTAACAATTAATTTTTAAATTTATAATTATGTATTTCCTCCTTGAGAATTGCAAAAGTTAATTTTATTTTTTAAAATGCATGTTATTTTGTTTCATTTTTAATGTGCAAAATACACTTTAGATAATAAAGAAAATCTATAAAAAAATTAAGAATTTACATTTTGATAAAAATAATTAACTAAAATTTTTTTTTAAAATTTATAATTATTTAATCACTAAATTATTTCATAGGATTATGAAAATTTATTTTATTTTCAAAGTGTATATTACACTTTAAAAACGTCAAATCCATGTATTTGTGTATACAATATGTTTTTTTATGCTTCAATATACACATATTTTTAGTTCCATTCAATTTTTTATTATGTATAAGTCCATAAAATAAAAAAAAGGTAAAATTTTATTTTTCATTTAATGGATGGGATTTGGAACATTTGTTATAATATGTAAGAATTTTTCCGGATGTGCAGTGGCAAACACGCGAAAGCTCATAGCTGATACAGCAAATAGCAAACACAATGCCATAATTATATGCCCCCCCCCCCCCCCCCCCCCGCGGCGGCGGCGGAGAGAGACAGCACAAAGAGGGAAAAAAAACCATTAAAAAAAAAGGAAGAAGAAAAGAAGCATTAATTGAAGGGTAAATGGAGCAACATGGAAAGCAATCTAGAATGAAGAAATGCTCGGAAGCCATTAAAAGCAAAGTTTCGGGTTGCTCTAATCGTTTGGGTCAACAGGCGATACTGAAAGGGAAGTTCATTGTGGCAAAACAGGATGGAGAGTCAGCTCCTGGAAAATCAGTTTCGGTCCAGATCTATGGCTCAGAAATTGATTTAGGTATGTTCTTTTTCTTCATTATTTGCAGGAAGAAAGAAGGATATATACACTTCGTTTGCATTAAAAAAATACAGAAAATATCAATTACCAGAAAAAATAATTGCAGAAAATGTCATTACTGTTCACGTTTGCAATATTATGATGCTGCTGTTGTGACTTGTGAAGCGTTTCGCAGCAATAATTTTTCATAATTTTATTTCGTAACTATCAATTTTTCTTTCATTTATTTATAATCTTGTTAATCACTCTCTCTCTCTCTCTCTCTCTCTCACACACACACACCCATAATCACAAGCGTAATTTAGTACGGTTGATTATGTAATTTAATCGGTGCTAAGATTTCATTGGCGCAGTCCTAATTTCTTATAAGCTCCGCTATTTTTTTAAACCTTTGAGCTTTTAATCTTTTTTTTAAAAGTTCAATATTATAAGTTTTAGGAAAAATACAAATTATCTCATTCAATTTTGGGATGGTTGAATTTTGTTCTTTTCAATTTTGAAAATTTAAAAATTTCCTCCTTAAATTTTACAAAATTAAAAATTAATACTCATTTTCTATTTAATTAATTAATTTTTAAATTATATATTTTTCATAAAATTTTTAATCAATAATCAAAGTATTATATTATGTTGGCTTTTTTAAGTACTATTTCATACATAATTTTTATGTCATATAATTAATAAAATTAAATTATATATAAAAATTTCAATTATAATTACATATAAGTACGAAATTATTATAAAAATAATAATAAATAATAATAATAATTTATAATATTTTAATTTTTATTTAAAAATGTCATAAAATTATATAATTTGATAAATGGTTAATTGACTAGAAAATAGATATTATTTTCAAATTTTATAAAATTTAAAAGAGTGATTTTTAAATTTTTAAAATTAAAAGATTAAAATACAACCACTTCAAAGTTAAAAGGGGGTTATTTCCAATTTTTCCTAAGTTTTATATATGGAATATTGTACCGATATTTAAACCTATTCTTTTTTATATATGATTTATTGTATATAATTATATGGATTACTATATTTTTTATTTAATAATAATAAATCATAGTTTGTTATATTTTTATCATTTCAATTTTAATATTTAATTATGTGTATAATAATATTAAATATCATTTTTTTGTTAAAGAACATTTTATTACTATTTAAATTAAGTCTTGCTATTAAAATTGAATTGAAGTCGAAGTTCAAATTGAATTTCGAGCTTTATAAAATTTGTAGCATTTATTAATTTTTATCTAGTTAAATTGAACCAAACTTTGAACTTCATATTTTCTTTTTTTAATTAAATTCAAGTCAAAATATTAATATTAGCACGATTTCTAAGTACATTTTCATGTTAGTTGAGTTGTACTTTATAATACACAAAACTCTTCACACCTAATATTATTTTTTAAGAATATATACTAATGAACAAGTTTTCATGATAGATTAGTTCAAGGTTTAGAAAATTTTCATATGACTCGGATCAAGCTATATTATCAAATCTATCTTCGATATTTTATTGAGATAAAAAATTTTGTTAATTAATGTTAAATTTGAATTGTATATTCAATTTTTCTTAAAAAAAATCCAAATTTAGGTAAATATCGTATTTCATACTAATAGGTGTTATATTTTGGTACGTCCAATGCATATTTAATTTTTGAAATTTTTTATTAAATTTTTTATTTTTATATAAAATTTTGTAATTTTTTCTTAAACAAACTCAAAACTTTGTCTTGTTGAAACTAAATGATGGAGTTAGAATATTTTATTTTTTTATTACACGCAAAATCTATTTATATAAAAAAAATTAAAACTTTTATGATCTTTATATTAAATTTTTGTAAAATATCGTAGCCTTTAAAAAAAAAGGTTGTAGTGTAACAAATCCTATTATACTTTTAAGTTATTGAACCGTAAATATGCCAAATCTCAAGCATATCAACTGTTCTTCAACCACGAAGTTTGTTGAGTAAAGCAACAAGTGAAGAATGATATATATAATAATTAGAAAGTACAAGATTCTTGTGATCAGTAAGAAAGCAAGGTGTATATGCAGACGCGGATCCGTGCATTTTCTTCTATTTCAATTTCATTTAATTTAAAATAAATATTTATTTAATTTTTTATTTTAAAATTTGCAACTTTTTTTTTTTATCAAAAACCATTTTTTAAAGTAAGAATGATAATTTATTTAACATATATACAGAAAATTTAAATTCAAATTCCTGACAAATAATTTTGAATGCCATTATATCATTAAGGTACTGATTATCAAAACTTCATTTTAATAAAAAAATTTATATTTAATTTTCTCTTATATTTACAACATCAATTTTTTAAAATGCCAAAGGGATTCAAATTCATATATGCGTTATACAACAGCTTTTGCATTCATTTGAATTAAAAAAAAAGGCTTGAAACACTCGTATTTTACCAGTTTTATCCCCTGATAAATATTGAGATATATAAAATTATGTACCTCCCTATTTGTAAGGAGAAGTGATTTGAAGTGCATCTAGAAAGGTTTATATAACAAAACTCAACAGTAATATTTTCCTATTTTCCATATTGCAAATTTGTTATGCAACAAGAAGAAACTGGCAGAGGGAAGTTGAGTGAGGAAAGGCATTTCAAGCATGCAAAAAGAAAGAAGCAAGATGATCCACAAACCACAACGTACAAAGTCAGAATAAGTGTTGGCTCAGATTTTGGAACCCCAACAGCTTTATCCATAAAAAGCAAACATAAAAGGAGATTCTTTCTTCAGCATGCATCCATTGAAACTCCCAACAGTCAGATCATTCACTTCTACTGTAATTCTTGGGTTTACCCAGTTAAGAAGACCAAATCTGATAGAATCTTCTTCTCAAACATTGTGAGTTCTTCAATATTATTCTCATTTTTCGAATGAATTATATTTGATTCTTCTTTGAGATACTATCAATTAACAAAGACATTCTTTTTCATTTTAGAAAATAGACTAATCCATGCGTGTTTAGAATAAGTGGATCTTTATGTTATATTTTATCTTAATATATAAAAAAATTATGTAAATTTATAGAAAAGACACTTGAGTTTATGCCATGTTAAAATTTAGGAGAAGGTATCTATTAAATTTTATTAATTACATGACATAAAAATTAAATATGAAAAATAATGAAATAAATCAAAACACTATAATATTACAATATTCTTATTTAAAAAGCATATAAAAAATTATGTCATCAGATAAAATAAAAAATTAATTTAAATTTTATATAATTCAGAGAGGTAATATCCAAATTTTTAAAATTAAAAAAGTTAAAATCTAACTACCCTAAATTTAAAAAGAATATTTTATATTTTTTCCTTATCCATCCCTAGGCTTCTCAAAAAATAGGAAAATCATTTTTTTAATTTCATCAAACTCTATGCTCTCAATGTTTTCCCCTAGGCAATTAGATATAAATTAGGATTCCCGTAAAAAGTTGAATTTCTAAGAAATAAATTTCCTTATTAATTTTTAGAAAGTATCTAGAGTTATTTAATTAACATTAAAAAAGTAATATTTTTCATAAAATAGCTTTTTATATTTTGTTTGGATATTTTGAACTTTTTAGAAAATATTAACAAAAAATTTACTATACCCTCAACTATAATAAAAAAATTATAAATACTAATAAATTTTGATTATTTATTTTGTAAATCATGTTTCTAATATCTTTCGAACAATAATTTTTTAGTTTATAATTTTATACTTTTCATAAAAATTAAAATTAACATCAAATTGAATTATGCATTAGTAAAGATGTTTAACTTGTAATTCATATTTTGTGGAAATACATTAATATTTTTTAACAATAAAGTAATCATTAATTAAATTTGATAATGATAACTTTATTTTTATATCTATAAAAAATAGAAAAAAATCATCTAGATGAAATATGTTAGCAATTTTTTATGCTTTATAAAAAATAAAATTTTCTAAAAAATCTAATTTTTTTAAAATAATAGTTAATTAAATATCCTATTTTTCTTCTATTTCTCGATAAGTAGGACCTCTCGTACATCTTGGTTATAACAAAACTAAATAAGCTTGTTGGCATGATAGTGCTATCTTCCAAACCAAACACCTAGAGCCTTGATGCAACTAAGGAAGGAAGAACTTGCCAGCTTGAGGGGAAATGGAAGAGGGGAAAGGAAGGAGTGGGATCGAATCTATGAATACGACACCTATAATTACTCTGGTGACGATTACAGGCTTGTCTTGGGTGGTTCAACCTCCCAGCCCTATCCTCGAAGAGTAAGAACAGGCCGCCGGCATAGTCATCGAGGTATGTAAGTAATAAGCTAGTCTGAAAAATTGTGGGATGCATAGGTTACAAATTTACTTTCCCCTAAATTTTTAAATGTTTTATATTATAAAAATGTTATAAACAATATTGAAATCTTTATTTCATAGTCATATATCCAAGTTTAAAAATAATTTTTTTAATATATAAATTATTTTATGCTAAATAAAATTACATATAATCAGCTAATTTGTCATTATCTTTTTACCTATGTTCTCCGCAATTTAAATCTATAATTATGTGAAAAATTTTTATCTAAAAAGAGGTATAACATATAGAAAAGAGAAACTAAATAATATAAAAACTTGCATAACTTATTTTACTCATTATCTATTATTTTTGAACTATATTTGAAAAAGAGTTTGACGTAAGGGGGTCCCTTCCATGAATATAGATGAATATAGAAAGGTAACATATAATATTGATATATATATATATATGACATATTACAATAATTTTAAAACACCAAAATTACATTTAATAAAAGAAATATTTGCACTTTATAAATTTGTTTTTATAAGAGTTGATTAAGAAATTAAAATTGAAACTCATATAAAACATTAGGGATTTTTTTTATGTTCCTAAAATTGATCAATTAAAAATTTTTAAGTACGATATTTGCTCACAAACTTCTTGAATAATTATAACTTACTTATATATATATATATATATATATATATATATATATATATATATATATATATATATATATAGGTATAATATTTTGCATAATAAAAACTTAAAAAGGAAATTATATGTACAATTATAAGTATACTAATCACCTATATTCCTAAAAGCAAAAAATTTTGTGGCAAAAACACTAATAAAAGAGAGGGGGGCATTTTTATAGTCAAAGAGAAAAAGTAAGTTTTCCCTAAGAAGCTTTATTATGGTACTTCTATTAGAAGCTTTACATGTGAATTTTAAGAGGAACAAAATTACATCTGAACCTTGATATCTGAAAAATATATACAAAATAAAAAAAATAAAATTTCATCTTAATTTTAGAATACTTTTTTTAAAAGAATGAAATTTGACTTATTTTGTAAGATGTATTAATTAAACATAATATTAAGCTATATATATATGTATTAAAAATTTGACAAACTCTTAAGTGATTGCAGTATATTTAATTTGAAATTAAAATATATCACTTAAGAATCAATATCAAGATAATATTGATACAAATTAAAGAAATAAAAAATATATTTTTAATTTTCCAATATTTTTCTAATAATAAAATATATAATTAATTAATTCAATTCAAGTTTAAATTATTTGAAATAGGTTTGTGATAAGAAGATATTGTATTATATTTATATTATTAAATAATATTGATATTTGAGTTATAAATAACAACGTAAATATATAAAAATAATGTAATGGGCTAGATAAAAGGAAATGAAATAGAATCCTTGACAAAATATCAATTGATGCATATTTAACTTAAAATATAGTACTTTAAAATTAATATTAGAAAAATATTGGTAAATTTTAGATATATAATATTAATTTTAGTTTTAAAATTTTTTCATTAAATTATTTATTTGATGGTTTCTAATATTAAAGCTTTAAATTATATGAAATATATTATAATAAAAATAAAATATATAGACAGTGTAGGTTTAAATTAAAATATAACACTTGAGACTTGATATCAAGAAAATATTAATGAAATTTAAATAAACTAATAAATTTAATTTTAAATATTTTTAATTAAAAATAGAATATACAATTAATTAATTCAATAAAAAATTGTATATCAAAATTGTAACTTATTTAAATACAAGTAAAATATATCATGTGATATTATAATATTTAATAATATTATATCTAAGTTATATCTAAGTTATAAGCAACAAAAGTGAACATAAAAAAATACAATTAGGTAAATAAAAAATAGAAATAATGTGTGAGTTATAAAATATAAAATAATAAGGGTTAAAAAAGCATGAATTGTTAGTTAATTCATTTAAGAAATATTTAAATTACTTAAAATATTATTTATAATAAAAATAAAATATATTTTTCTCCTATTGATACTAGTCAACGGTATCTAAACTATAAGGAATGGTTGGGAGGGATAAAAAAGGAAAAGTATGCAATAAAATTTATAAAAAGGAGAAAAATAGTGCGTGAATTATAAAATTTTGACAATATCTAAAAAATATTGACAAAATTTTAATAAAAAGAACTCATTTTAAGTTTTTCTATTAAAATTAGAATATATAATTAGTTTATTTCGTTGATATTTACAATATTAAAATTTTAACTAATTGATGGTATTTTTAATAAAAAAATATATCACTTTGTAATTATAATACTTTATGATATCAATATTTTGATATGTATATAAAAGAAGTGGACATGAAAAATGAAAAAAATATGAGTAAATAAAAACAGTGAAAAAGCACATGAGTTGTAAAGTAATAAGAGTTAAAATTATAATTTTTTAATAAATTAATTCAAATAAATATAATCTTTAACATATATAATATTTTTATAATAATAATAATATATATATATATATATATATATATATATATATATATATATATATATATATATATATATATATATATATCATTTAGTGGTGTTGAGTTGTAAATAGAAGGAATGAATAGAGAAATAAAATAAAAACATACAATAGATTAGATAAAAGAAAAAACTGCATAACCCCTTCAACTTGACAAAATTTTAATTAATATATACATAATTTCAAATATACTATTTGAAATTTGATATCATGAAAATATTTAAAAATTCATATAAAATCATTTTGATCTTAATTTTAAATATTTTAATTAAAAATAAAATATATAATTGATTCCTATAATTAATATTTTTAATTAGAATATTAAAGCAATTAAAAAATAAAAATAAAATGCATCGTATTATATTTATATTATTTAGTAATATTAGTGTTAGAACCATAAATGTAGACATAAATAATAAAAATTATGCAAAAGAAAGGAAATATTGGATTAACTATAAAATAATAAAATTTAAAAAATAATATAAAATTAATTAAATTAGATTAAATTATTAAAATTTTAAAAATATTTTTATAATAAAAAATATACACTGTGTTATATCTGTAGAACTTAGTCACATTTGCATAAAAATAATTTAAGTTGAAGGTTAAAAGAAATAAATCAAGAATAAAATTGAAAAGTAAAATTTAAAAAATTAATTACATTATTAATACTGATTATTATTAATTTGTTGTCAATATTAGTTATTAGTAATAATGAATTTCTTAAGAGAATAAATTAAAAAATACAATAGAAAAAGAAATAATTGTAAGGACATAACCGAAAAGAGAAATTAAAGAGGCATTTTAGCGGAAAAAAATTTCATCAGAAAGTGACACTTGGTTGGAGAAAAAAAAATGGAGTTGTCTAAAAAATCTTGAATTAATAGTTAGATAGAGGAACAGATATTTTCGCCTCTCAATTTCAGTTCTTGGTAGCAAGACATTCATTTAAAAAGGGTTAGTATTATAAGGTGTTTTTAATGTTGGATTGCTTATATTGAGATATATTTTTTAATTTTAATTTATTTATTTTAAAATTTTAAAAAATCCAATAATAGAAATATTTAACTTTTTAAAAAGTAGAGCTTCTCACACTACTATCTTTTAAAAAGTTAAAATTTTATTAAAGATAAAAATTTTAATTTTAATTCCTTTAAAATAAAAAAAATAAATAGAGTTTATTTCTCTTTGCAATGGGCCGAAATTTCTTTATTTACATATTGTTTAAAGTATTAAAATTGACTTACTCTACTGATATTTTGCTTACCCGATGTAATTTTTCAAAAAGGAAAATTGAAATTTACACATTTTTATTATATAATCTTTTTCTTTACCTATCAAAGCTTAAAAATTAAAACACCCCAGCAAAGTTACAGTCAATAAAATGTTATGGATTTACTATCATCCGCGAAGGGACATTTTGAATTTTGTGGCTTTAACAATGAATAAAAAAAGATTAAATGAAAGAATTACATTTCATTGGCTTTTTTAATGAAAAAAATAATTGACGACTTGGCGTCAAGATAAAATGTAAACAAAGAAAATTGCACATGTATCAATGTCAACACTTTAAAAAACAACGGAACATTGTAAACTAAGATCAGATTGTAGGAGGATAAATTATATTTTTCATTCTTAAATAAAAAATTTAAATAACAATACAAAAAATATGATTTTTTTGAGAAAATTTATAAAAATATGTACCACTGCAATTTTTTTTTAAGAGGTAGAAACGTATTCCAACTTTCAAGAATTAAAATTGGGTTATATCTTATTGCATTAAATTCTTTTATATATTAAACATATAATGATTTATATTAAATTTTATTTTTTATAAAAAAATATTTAATTTAATAACTTATAAATTTACCGATAAAATCATTTCATATATGTACATATATTAAATTTTATTTAATGTATGATAGAATTGATTAAAAATTAAGAGTGAGAATTCATTCAATTTATTTATTTAACGTATTAAAATAAATTATTCATCTAATTTATTTAATAATTTTAATTAATAAAATTTATATTATAAAATTATTTATTAAATTTAATTATTTATTTTTTAAAAATATTTTTAATTTATAATAAAAAATTATTTTAAATATTTATTATCATTTTCTTAAATAAATTTTTTTATATTGTTGTTATATATATTTATTTATAATTTAAATTATTAATTATTTCTAAATTAATATTTTAAAATAAATCCTTAAACAAATTAACATACTAATTTAAATTTATATAAATATATCATAATCATATTTAGTTATTATATCACATCAAAAATATCACCGCCATCAAAAAAAGAAAAAAAAATAGCTTACTGTGCACACACTTTCAGTAAATGCAGCATTTTGCATAAAAATGTAAACTAGAGCAAGAGACGGTAACTCCAGTACATCGTGCTTGCAAACAGTTCTACAAGACCCTCTGCAAATTATAAATCCAACACTGGAGGGCCAGCCACAAGAATACAATTTCGACTTATATGTTCCTTCAGATGAGAGATGCAGCCCCAGAAAACTAAAGGAGCTTCTTTCAAATTCAATCAATGCTATGGTACAATTTGCAATTCCAGAAGCAAAATTGATGCTACAAGAAGGTTCTGGAAGCTTCGATTCATTCGAAGAGATACAAACCATGTTCTCTAGCAATAGAAACAGAAAAATTGAGGGATGGTTCATAGAAAGATTGAAGAAAATGGTACCAGATGGCCTCATCAAGGAAATAATTCGAGAAAGCAAGAAAAGCCCCATGAAGTTTCCATTACCTGGAATCATATCTGGTAAAAGAGTATAAGATATTTAGAAATGATGCAAATTAATTCGACATTCTTATGATTTTTATTTTGTGTTCTAGAAAATGAATGGGCTTGGAAAGATGATGAAGAATTTGGGCGGCAAATGCTTGCAGGCGTGCACCCCGTGAAAATCCAGCGTTTGGAGGTACACTTTCCGAACCTCCCCACACGCTGCACACATAGCACAAGCACAGATAACTGTTTTTTAGGTTTTTGTATTTTGACACCCTCTCATAAAAATAAATAAAGACAAACTTCGTGTTCCACTTTTTTATATCCACTCCCACGCTCACACCTAAATTCTCTCACAAATAGGTGGGGTCAAGATTCTGGCCCTCGCTTGTGAAAGGGAGCTGATAAGAGAAGGGGATGGGATGTGATAATGACATTATTACACGAGGAAATTGGCTCATACTGTGGATCTTATATCCTTTCTCAGAGCAACCATACTACTCTGCCATTCTTATTTTTACTCCCTTTTCACGTCAGCTTACAAAAAATGGTTTATTTTACTCTAAGTTCCACACCGTCTATCGGTGGTTGTGGGAAATTTGCATCCAATGTGGATGTGCATTGAGAGCATTTTTATTCTTAAAAAGTGTGGTCATCCCAAGTAAAAATGACATTTATATCTAATGAATCAGACTTAGATTAGATTTGTTATTTAGTAATTTTGATTTATGACTAAGCACTAAATATTCGATAAGTGTTGGGTTTCTTTTAGGAATCAAAATTAGATTTTCTTGCATAACATATCCTATAACTTATCAATTATTATATAGTTCCATATTTTTCTCTTTCAATTGGAAAAATAATTCTACAATAGCGCTTTTCTTACTCAAAGTGGGTCCAAAATAGGTGGATTCCAAAATGTTCGAGTTTAGTCTTATCAGATTATTAATAGGTCCAAATTTTTGTCAGGTACACCCACTGACATTACTATTTCCACGTCCAACTTTAAATGTGAGAAAAGATGATTAGTTTTTTGAAAGTAAATGCTGCAACTTATGGAGAAAAAAAAAAGAAACAATTATTTTCAAAATAAATAATAATAATAATAATAATAATAATAATAATAATAATAATAATAATAATAATAATAAATGATGAAGTTTTTAGCCCGGAAGGATATATCAAGCAAATTCTAAACTACAAACCAATGTTAATTTTGACATTATGTCAACATTAATTTTATATTCTTTAACTCAATGAAGCTAAATTCATACCATACAAAATACCTCCAAATGTTAACATCTAGTATATAGTTCACATTTGTTATAATATATTAGGAAATTATATTAAATTAAGAATTATATTATAGTAGGCAATATTTTAAATTGATTATGATTGATACTAAATTTTAGATTATATTTTGGCTTGTTTGTCTTGTACCCGAATTCTAAAGTTATTAGAGTCTTTTTGTTTCTTAAGAGTTCTATATAAAAAAATATTAGTGTTGAGTCTTATATAACAATTCATCCTCTTATTCATTTAACACTATTTTATTTTAGTATTTTTTTTTAATTTCTCTACCTTCTCTTTACGCTTTCTCTCTTTAAATCTTAACCATACCATTGTGGTATCATTTGCTTTGAGCTTGTTGGGTGTCATGCCTCCAACAACCTAAAACAATGATTGTATTGTCATTGTAAATTAGTTTTAGAATTTCTATCTTTCAATTCCTATTTTTATTGGTTTTCTTGTATTTGAGTGTGTAAAAAAAATAGTTAATTTTTTTTAAGTTTATTTATTTTTAGTTATTTTTGATTGAGTTTTTTATTGGGAAAAATAAAAAAAGAGAAATTTGTTGATTTTGGTGTCAATTCATAATTTTGTTGCTAAGTTCAAATTTGGTAGATTTTTTGTTGGAAATGAATGATGTTTCAAGCAATTTTGTGTAGTATTTGGCTTTAGGAGCTATAATTTTGGGTTTTCCAATGTATTGGCATTGGGGTTTATTGTGCACTCATCAAATTCATTTTTTAGGCTAGTTAGCTTTTATGACATTGTTTTAGGAGAAATTGTTTCAATGGCAAAAAGATGTTAAGTGTAGCTTTAATTCTTGTAGTTTTGTTGTGGGCAAGATTGTATCGTTTGGAGTTATGAACGTTTGACTTAAGTGGTTCAGACCATTGATTTTGTTGTCTTTATATGATTTAGTACACTATTTGGTAACTCGTGTGTGCATTAGTTTGATTTAGAGAGGTTATTCTCTATTTAAGGTGGTTTAGACCACTAGTTTTGCCTACTTAGCATTAGATTGGTTCTTGCCAATTAGATATAATTGAGGGGCAAGTTAAGGGGCTAGTTGTGCAATGTATTAAGGTTTTTGGTTATGAAGTTAAAGAGACTTTTGGAAGATGTGTCCAACCTCAAATGTTGTATTTCTTTTAACTTGGAAGTTGAGAAACCTTCCAGAAGCTATATAGAACCATAAATGTTAAGAGTTTTTGGCTTAGAAGTTGAGAGAGCAATTTAAGGAAAGCTAGTGGAAGGCTTTTGAAAGGTGTTGGTATTTCTATCAATGTTTTAGGTTTGCAACTGTTTCCATTCAGGGCACTATTCACAAGTTGTTCATGAAACTTAAAGTTTATCAAGTTTTCTTGTTTGTGAAATTTGAAGTTTATTAATTTTTTTTAATTTTAAGTAATGTTTTATTATATTTTGATAGTTTAAGTTTATGTAACAAGCTTACTTTACAAGTTTTTACTTGAGGGGGAGTGTTACAATATATTAGGAAATTATATTAGATTGATAATTATGTTACATTAAGCAATGCCTTAGATTAATTATGATTGATTCTATCTTATATTATGGATTTATTTGTCTTACACCTAAAGTCTAAGCATATTATTAGTCTTTATGTTTCCTAAGAAATAGGATATTAGAGTTGAGTCTTATATAATGAGTCACCATCTTATTCATTAAGTGATATCTTAGAATTCTTCCCTTTATTCTATACCTTTACTCACCTTTTTTTCCCTCTAAATCCTAACCATATTTCTTAACAAAGTTGAATGCATTCATAATAAAAAAAATATGAGTTATGGAAGCAATTTAACAAAGCAAGCATGTTATGTATCTTCAAAAAACTGACTTGCCCTATATAATTTTCCAAATAAAAATTTATATAGAAATGCATAGGTAGTAAAATTCTCCAAAACCTACGATGCAATGAAATGAATACAAGTGCTTTGTCAATAATTGGTTTTTCTCAATTGCAGTTTGCAACCATTTTGTTAGGCGCAATATTACTCTTGTGAACCGCACAAGCACACTATTTTGCAACTTTGCACCACAATGATTGCATTTCTTACATTTTTCTACAATTTTGCTAATCCCAACATAATCATAATTTAGAAACATGTCACTATTTAAAGTATGAAATTCCTTGTACTAATTATACCTAGCAATCTGCCGACAATTAAACTTTATTGCATTAGAATTGTGTTGTTACTTCTGAAGCTTATCTAGTTCTTTTAAGCTAATGACTTTGAAATTTGTTTCTGGTTATTGTGGCTCTACTTTGCCTTCAGATATTCCCACCCGAGAGCAAAGATGGAGTACCAAGTTCAATGAATCTAGAAGATATAGAGGAAAAGCTTGAGTGATTGACTATTACAGAGGTGAGTGAGTAATAAATAAAAACATAGCAAAAGATTTTCGTAGACTGAGATAATTGAAAGTCAAATGCTAGAACACAATATGTGCAAATATTGAACTCACTATAGTGTTCCAGGGACTCGTCGAAGCACTTAGATGCAGAAATAAAAAAATTTTAAGTAGAAATTGGTAAAATTGAGCTCTTCCAAAGAATAATTGGAAGTACTTATTTCTCTCCTCTTTGCTATGGTTGGAATGTGAGTTTTGGACATAATACATGGACGTTATAATGTCCACTAATTTATATGGTAATATGAAAGGGGAAAGAGTGCCCCAAAAAATAGTAAAGGGAAAAGGATTATGCTTTGGTATGCGCCTAAAAAAATTTGTACAAATATGCATTCTTATGATTTATATAATTCTTTTTATTAAAAATTTTAACTAATATATAAAAAGTTAAAACCTTTTAGAAATATTTTCAATACGACTTTCATATAAAATTTTTTCATGTTTTTGTTGCACATAAAATTCCCACAAAATTACAACTTCTAAGCTAAAGCTTTGTGAGAACTTGCAAAATCTCGGAGTACCTACTTAAACATTACCTTTAAGTATATAAAACATGTAATTGGAGATTAGATTGTGTAGGTCTTAATGACTTTCATAATTATTTGAAAAGGATGCAGTTTATGTAGTATCACCTAAATTTACTTTGTCCAAATGTAATTTAAAGTGTCGAAATTGATCTATCTATAATTTGCTTTGTTAACATTTTATCCCAGGAAGTAATTTTCCATATTAAAAAAGCAGAATTTGCTTGTTCTTGTCACACAGTTTTCTTTTTTACCCATTAAAGACACATAATTAAACCAAGCAACAAGTCCATGTTGAGTAAGACTTCTCAGAAGGACTATATGATTGGTGAAGTAACATTTTGGGCCAAAATTGGAATTTAAAGTTATGTTTCTAAGCCTAACATTTATCCAATTTCAACTCCTGTGATTAGATGACTTCAATGGGAAACGAAGATCATGTGATAGAATTATGTGAATTATAGTTGTTTTTTGATGGAAAGATAATTGAAGTGGACAAAATGCATACGAAGCAAATTAGAAATTGGTCAATTTTCACACTTTAACCACCGGTGAATAAAATAAACACATGCCATACTACAAGTGGGCTACCTGTTTTTTTCCCTAAATATTTTGTCAAGTGGTTGTAGTTTGATGCTAAATGAATTGTGAATTATTTAGTTGGACAAGTTACAAATTTAACATGACTTGAGGAATTAATGATATTACTAAGTTTCAAAGATAATGTTTCAAGTAATTTAAGTGAAGTGTCCTTAATTTAACTTAGTTTCTTGCTTCTTTATCTAATGGTTTCAGGCAATCAGACAATATAGATTATTCATATTGGATCACTTTGACTATCTCATGCCATTTTTGAACCTAATAAATGCAACTGGCGTTTGTGCATGTGCATCAAGGACATTACTATTCTTAAAGGGTGATGGCACAATGAAGCCAATAGCAATAGAACTTAGCTTGCCTGATTTGTTTGGTGAAATTGAAATCCAAAAAGTGTATCTTCCAGCAGAACAAGGGATAGAAGCAGCTCGTTGGCAGCTTGCTAAAGCTCATGTTGCAGCCAACGACACTGTTTATCATCAGCTGATTAGCCATTGGTGAGTTAAAGATCTACTCTATCATCACAATAGTTAAAAGTCTCTTGCTAGTGATCACATTTCCCATCAAGTAATGTTAGTTGCACAACTCATTTTCCAATAACCCTCTCATATCGTGTCACACATGGCATAGCTTGCTACATAACGAGTCCCACTTATTTAAAAATGGATGTGCAAATTTTGAATAATGTGATGTCATGTGTATAAGGTGTAACTAGGTTGAGAGGAAGGTGTTGTGCAGCTAGCATACATTTTTAGAATTAAGAACCCCTCAGTTTCTTACATTGTCAATTTTCTTCGATTTTGGAGAGAGAGATATGGTTTGTTATACACCAAGCTTACCAATATTAGTGTTTTTCTCTTCCCCTTAAGTTTATTCCCCCAATTTCTTAAAGAAACTGAAAGGATCCTTATTCTACTTTTCTTTTATTACTTTATGAGATTTCAAGTTATCAAACAATTTCTGGATCCACACAAGATCCATATCATTATATAATATGAATAAGTTGTTGTCCAACTAAGCTTTCTGCAAAGCTATTTTCTTCAGGTTGCACACACATGTAGTAGTTGAACCATTTATCATTGCCACCAGAAGACAATTAAGTGTTATGCATCCGATTCATCGGCTTTTGAATCCTCATTTTAAGGACACCATGCACATTAATGCTTTGGCACAAAGTCTCCTCATTAACCCCGAAGGAATTCTAGTGAGAACACTATTTTCAGGTGGTGAAATTTCAATGGAATTATCTTCTAAACTCTACAGAGAGTGGAGATTTGATGAACAAGGACTTCCCGCTGATCTAATTAAAAGGTATATTAATTATGGATCTTAATCCCTCAATTTTTTTGTGTCAATTTCCTTCAATTTAAGAAAGGTAAGGACACAATCTTCTTTTTCAATAGAAAAATGATTTTTATATCTCTCTCTCCCTAAATTCACATATTCAATTTCAATGGGGGAATCCTAATTTGTTAATCCTTAGATAACAAGAAACTTAAAATTTCTTGTACGATGTGAAATATTTCAATGGCATATTTTGATGTAGACAATAATTTCTTAGGGGTATGGCCTTAGAAGACAAACGTGAGGAGAACCCCAATGGAATTCAACTTATCTTGCCAGATTACCCTTATGCCCATGATGGACTTGAAATATGGTTTGCCATTAAGAAATGGGTCAAGGACTTCTGCTCAATCTTCTACAACGATGATAGTGCCGTCGAGTCTGATATTGAACTCCAATCTTGGTGGTTAGAGATCCGAAAAGTTGGTCATGGAGATAAGAGCCGCGAGACCTGGTGGCACCAAATGAGCACCTTGTCTAACCTTGTAGAAACATTAACAACTCTCATATGGATTGCTTCTGCTTTCCATGCTGCACTTAACTTCGGGCAACATGCATACTGTGGTTACCCTCCACATCGTCCTACACTTTGTTATAAGTTTGTTCCCGATGAAGGAACATTAGAGTTCGCCGAGTTGCTCAAGGATCCAGAAAAATATTTCCTGCAGATGTTGCCTGACAGATTTGAGATGAGTATGGCTGTTGCGTTAGCAGATGTCCTCTCGCGACATTCGTCTGAGGAAGTGTACATTGGTTGCCCGCCATCTTCAGAGTGGATAGACAACGAAGATGTCCGAAATAGATTTGCAGAGTTCAATGCAGAACTAGAAAAGATTCAGAAAATGATCTTGGAAAGAAACAGAGATCCCAAACTTAAGAACAGACATGGCCCTGGGAAGATGGCCTATACCCTTTTGTCCCCTGATACAACTAGTACTGGTTCAAAGGGTGGCATCACAGGAAGAGGCATACCTAACAGCATATCAATTTAACATGTCATTTGTCAATTTGGTGTAAAATAATCACTTACAAACACATGCTACAGATAAGAAACAGAGGGCAATTGGATAACGCGCAAAAGTAAATTACCATTCAAACTATTGGACAATGCTTTCTCTATCCCTTTTCTCGGTATTGCACGGAATTTGGGGCTAGAATTAGAAAATACAAACTATTATCTACAGAGAGAACATATTGTACGGCTGCAAATATAGTATAATTCTTACTTCAAAACTAATTTTTAATTTTTATAGTTATTGTTGTCGTAAAAATTAAAAAATAAAAATTTTAATACATGTAATTAACAAAAAGACGATAAAATTAATAATTTCCCTTAATTTATTGAATGAAAATAAAAATAAGCATTATAACTAGAGTATAAAAGAGATTTTCAACCAGGGAAACATAGAGTTTTTGGCACTAGAATGTTCTTTAACATAAGTTTCGTTTGCTTTATTGAAAAATATTTTTCGTAAAATATAATTATAGAATATTAAAATAAAAAAATATTTTACTTATTTAATATGAAATATAAAAAAATTTAAAAAAGTAATTTTTTTATTTCAAAAAAATTATTTTTCTTTATTTTTAAATTTTTAAGTATTAATTTTTTAATTATATATATATATATATATATATATATATATATATGATATTTTCTTATGATAAACATTTTTTAACGACAGAACCCAGACTTCATCACTACTATATTCAGGCTAGTTTTCATGTGAGTTGATATGGGATGCCTACTTATAAGCATAATTTCATAGTCACCAGAAAAAGTTGTTCTTACTCTGCACAGGTGCTAAAAATGACCGGGGGTCTTTTGAGGCTTTTTGCCTAAGAGGATGTAAAAAATAAAAAAATAAAAATAATTCCCAAAATAATGTTGAAATGAAAATATTTTCCAAAATAATGTTTTAACGTGTACGCGAAATTTGATACATTGAAAGAAGTTGCCTCAAACAAGAGTCCTCCCTGCCAAAGCTTGTAAAGGCAGTGCTTTGCGGGAGGTGTTGATTGAGGCAACTTCTTCCCCTTGGAAGAAGTTGTCCCAAGCAACTTCTTTCAAATATGCAGGGTGCCATCTTTTCAGCATATTTTTATGTCATTTTAAACTGAAAAAGTGCAAACGTTTTTGTAACAAACGTTTAACTGGTTTGAAAAATGGTGTAATATCATTTCATATAGTCTTTCATATTTTCTCTTAAAAAGAAAAATAAAAAATCAATATTTTTACTATAAATAATATTATTCTCTAATTGTCTGCAATATTTCTCTTCCTCCTCATTTCTCTGGTTTTCAATCTATAACAACTTCTTTCAGCGTCTTCTACTGGAGGAGGCAAATTTTCATTTGGAGAAAGCAATTCTCGTAAGCTAATTTTATAGATTAAATCATATATTAGAACTTATTTTAAAATTTTTTATTATGATAATTGTATGTTTGATTATGATAATTGTCATGTTCATATTTGTTAATGTAACCTGTATCTTTAAAAATAAAGAAATAAAGTTAGGACTATATAATATCTCTGTAGTTGTAATCTCATCAGCAAGCAACCAAGTTATGTAATTAATTATTTTGCTCAGTAATTTATGCTCATAGATAAGATCAAATCTAGTCCTTTCAAAATAGCATTTACATTCAGCAATTGTTTCAATAAATTATTATAATATCTTCTAATATCTTTATATATATATATATATATATATGATCGTATTATTCTTCTTCTATAAAAAAAATAAATAAAACAAATGTACTCATCACTATTGAAATTCATATAATTAGTAATCGTTATTTTTAAAAATCAATCTTGAAGTTTTTTTTTTGGAAATATCTTAGTGTGCAGCGTGTTATACAATCATCTATATACATATAGCCTTGGGTTACGACATTCCTAATATAGCAATGTCAACAACGTACAAAAATTTTTTCCCAGGTCATGTGGAACTAAGGATCTACCTTTTATACATGGGTATATATGCATTTATAACTCAAATATTGTTATTATAAAAAATTCATTCTATTTATTATTTAGAATTTTTTTAACTAATTAAATCTCTATTTTATATTAAATTAATTATATTTCATGTATGTTATGGTTAAATTATTTAGTTCACTGTATTTAATATTAACATAATTTAAAGAAATATAAAGTTAAAAAATTATATCTTTCATAACCCATCAATTTGTCATCTCTAATTTGAATGTATTATAGTTTTTATTTAATTAATTGGAATGATAGTATTTAAATTTTGTATACATGCTATTTTTTTTATTTCACATGTCCAATTATTTTTTTGTTCTTGTTTTAATATATAATTTTTGTATTATTATAACTTGATGTATAATTTTGTTTTATTTATTTAATTAGAATATATTATATCATGTTAGTATATCATTTTCGTATTACTAGTATTTGTTTAAATAATTTTGTTTTATTTATCTAATTGGAATTACAATCTACAAATTTCATGAGTGTGGTATTCTTCTATTTGGTTACTAAATTTTATTAATTTTTTTGGCCTCATTCGATTATATACTTTTTATATTATTAGAAATTATTACATAATTTTATTTTATTTGTTTATAATTTGGAATGGTAATAGGTAGTATTTAAATTTCTTATATATGGTGTTATTGTTATTTACTATGCATGTTGAATTTTTTTTCTTTTGATTTTAGTAGTGCACATTGAGTATGCATGATAAATTTCATACTAACTTAATGTTGAATGTCTAGATTGAAAAATGCCTAGATCATCAATTGTATTTATTTATAGCAATGGAAAAATGTATGATGGCCTTGAAGGATTGACTTTTGAATGTTTAGATCCAAGAGCCTTCCAAATAGATAAGAATGTGACATTAAATAATATTGAGCAAAAAATTTTGTCAAAATTAAAAGGAGGTGCTAGAAGACATATCTCATCCATTACATATAGGCTTCCAATATCATGCCACTATATAATGCATTATCAAAAGTTTAGATTATTCGATAATGATGATATGAGCACCATGTTTTCTTGTCATGATCAATTTTCTAACCTTGGTGCATTAGAATTATATGTTGAATTTGAAATGGAAAACACAGTTAAAGCCATTAATACAGTGTCTCAACTTAGAAATAATACTCTTGAGGCAATAGATTTGAATTCTTAACCTATGAAAATGTTTTCTTAACAAAGTAACTATCACACTATTCCTGATATTGTTGGCCCATTAAATTGGAGTTCAATGCTTATACTACTATATGAAGATAATGACATTCAAAATATATATGAAGTTAATGAAAGCATGGAGGGAAAGTTAATGTAATAAGCATTATAATGCATGATGAAAATGAGCAATATCTAAACCCAGCTTACATAGACTATTTACGTGAAAGTGTCAAGGTTAATGATAAACTAACATTTGGCAAAGATGAAGGGAATAAGTGCTAGCCTAACCATTACCATTAAATGTTCCTCCATCATTGTATGTGTCATATGTGAATTGGGAAGCATTGGATAGATGTGAGGAAGGGGTACATAAAATCTCACTTGGATTGATGGCTAAGAGTTTTATGTCAGTTTGGAATTTCAAAGTAAAAATAATATCTTGCGAGCCTCGAAATGATATTCAATTAGTAGGCACCAAAATTACAAAACCTAAGATTTGCAACCATCATATGTCAATGTTCGGTGCATGAAGTATGGTGAGGAATGCATCCAGAGGTTGAGAGTAAGCTGCAAATCAAAAAAATGATTGTTGAATTATCAAAAGATACAATAGACCCTACACTTGCATCTCCATAACCATGTCACAAGATCACATGTAATTAGACTCTAATTTTGTAATTGCATGTTATGTATAGTAACTAAAAATCACACCAAACTTGCTTGTAGTAGAGATAATACAGATAATAAAATCATAATTCTTTTACTAAGTTTTGTATAAAAAAGCTTGGTTAAGAAAACAAAAAACTATTGGACAAATATTTGGTGACTAGGATAAGTTGTACTACTAATTATTGAGGTGGTTAGCTGCAATGAAACAAATAAACTCAAAGACTATTGTGAAATTGCAAATTGGAGATTGTCATCGAGGATAATATCTTAACCATAACAATATGAAGTTTGATAGATTGTTTTGGGCATTTAAACCTTGCATTGATGTGTTTCCTTTTTATAAGTCGATGTTACAAATTGTTGGAACCTTCTTATATTGGAAGTTTAAACACAGGTCTATTAATTGCAATCACACAAGATGGTAATCATAAAGCATTGTCAATTGCTTTTGTAATCATTAAGGCAAAGAATAGATCTAATTAGTCATGGTTCGTGAGCACGATACTAATGCATGTTACAAATGTTGATGGATTTTGCCTAATATTTGATTAACATGATACGATTATGGCAACAATAGAGGATAAGTCCATTGTGACCCATTTTCTAATCTATTGTGATCACCCTTTCTTTTTTATTTTTTTAAAAAATAAAAAAATCTAGTTATTTTATGAGGTATAAAACTCTTGGATGACTTTTAATCAGTAAATTTTTTTTTTATAATAACACTTTTAAAAACTTTAGTATTTTATAATGATTAGATAGAAATACAAAAGTATACTATTGAAATGTTAGAAATATAGTTGCAAAACATATAAGCAACTATATTTTTAAGAAAATACTTTTTATAGGACATTATGATGGATGAAAACTTCCCAAGGGTATTGCTTTATGATAATAAGATTTTGGGGGTGTTTGGCAAATAACTTTTTCATTAGTTGTTAGCTGGTTTGACCAAAATCAGCTTAGAAAATCAGCTAGTTGACTTGGCAATAAGCTGATTTTGGTGTTTGGTAATCAGCTTATTGGATCAGCTGATTGGCCCTAAAAAGCTAAAAATGAAAAAGCTAAAGGGAGTAGCTTTTTCAATTAGCTTATCTGAAAAATGACCAAATTACCCTAAATAAATTTTCATATTTTTCATTTTGTCCTTTCTAAAAATTCTTAAAAAATTTAATAATTATAAAAAATAGATTAATTTAAATTTAAAAAATATTTAATATATAATAATATATTATTTATAATATATCTAATAAATTAATAATAAATTATAATAATTTTAAAAGTTATTTAATAGAATAAATATATAATATTACTTATAAAAACTATTTAATTTTAAAAATATCCAATAATTTAATAATAAATTATAATAATTTTGAAAATTATTTAATAGAATAAATATATAATATTATTTATAAAAATTATTTAATTTAAAAAATATTTAATAATTTAATAATAAATTATAATAATATATTATTTATAAAAAATTTAATATATTGACTAATATATAAAATTTAAAAATATTAAAATAAAAAATACTCAAATAATTCATAAAATATACTCATACCCTTATATGTCATTTTACATACAAACAGCTAATTTTTCCAAACACTCTTATTCAAACAGCTAATATAATCAGTTAATCAAACTAACTAACTGCTACAGTTATCAGCTGTTTCCCAAACAAGGCCTTTATGTTTTTAATGAGGATCAATTTGTCACTAGAAATAATTATAAAGCCAAAGGTGAAAAATCTTTTCCTTGAAAAGTGTGATAATGAAAATAGATAATAGAATTTTTTTTTTCAAAATGAAAGAAAACTAGTACTATGAACTTTTTATTTTATCTTTGAGAAAATAGTGAGCTTTGATCATGATAGGAAATTCAAAGGGGGTGGCCTAATCTTCACGACATAGGCAAATAAAGTAAATCAAAATAATATAAAAAAAATGATATGAGCACCACACTCTAAAAATGAGGAAGGGAATTGGGAGTGATAAGTTTTGACTTGGGTGGTTCGATGACCTAACGAATGCAAGTAGCCAATCAATGCTATAAGGAACACGACCTGCTACTTAGACCACTTGTCTAACCACGAACATGAATTAACCAATCCATACAACAACGCACCTAGGTTGAAGTACAAATTGAGGGCTTTTATGAATTTGAATCACTAATCTTATAAGGGAAGATTAACAAAGTAAGGTTTCACAAGAGCAAAAGAAGATAATATTCTCACACTTTGGAGAAGAAACACTCAAATTTGTGTATTATTCATAAACTACTTCAATTTTTATTTACATTGTCTCTTATTTATACTAGTATCAGGAAAATACAAATAATAAATGCCATAATTAGAAAAATACAAAGTTTGACTATGATTAAATTAAAAATGAAAATTATCCTCAGATTTTCCTTATTTGTTACAATCCCGATTAGGAAAATGTCTCTGGATTTACTACACTCCATATTGGAAATATGTCCAGATTCATTGCACTCCATATTAGAAAAATATGTCCACATTCGTTGCACTTCGAATTAGGAAATTATCTCCTGATTTGTCATGCTCCATATTGAAAAAATGTATTTAGATTTGTTGCACTCTAGATATCTTCATATTTCATAGGGTTGGATAAGTAACACTTCAGCTCTACTTACTTCTTCTATATGGGCTCCTTAGGCTAGAAATGCATTCACATGGGCTCCAATTACTTCTTATATCCTTTTGAATCTTCCTCTTGTTATGGGCCTTCACTTAAAATTAAGTCATTCTCTACTTGAGCTTGAGCATACAAAGTGTTAGTTAGGTTCATATCATCCTCCTCCTCTTGAAAAGGAGTCGTCCTCGACTCTTCAAGATCTGCATTAAAATAATGAGAGAGATAAAAAATATTAAAGGTAGTAGTAACTCCATACACACTAGGCAATTCAAGCTTGTAAGCATTATTATTAATTCTCTCAAGAACTCGAAAAGGTCCATCTCCTCTAAGCATGAGTTTAGATTTTCTTTTCTCGAGAAATCTCTCTTTTCTTAGATGTAACCAGACCAAGTCTCCAAGTTCAAAAATTATTTGCTTACTTCCTTTGTTGGCATGGTTCACATAATGTCGAGTCATCCTTTCAATGTTATGACGTTGTGCCTTTTCTTGGATTTATTTAACAAATTCAGTATATTTCTTATCATCCATGTTGGCTTTTTCCTCAATCTGTCCATTAGTTTGGGGATGACATATTGTTTAAAATAGCAACTTTGTCCTAAGCTTGTTCCACAAGGTCTTCTAAAAATAGCTTAGGAATTTTGCATTCCAGTCAAATACAATAGTTCTCAGCATCTCATGCAACCTTACTTCTTCCCTAAAAATTAAATTAGCAATGTTAAAAGCAACAGTAACTTTATGACATGGGATGAAGTGTACCATTTTAGAAAAATTGTCTATAACAACAAAGATAGAGCCTTCTCCCTTCGTAGACCTAGGCAATCCCAAAATAAAATTCATAGAAATATCTTCACATGGTACATTTGGAATGGATAGGGGAGTGTACAATCCATAAGGATTTAATTTAGATTTTGTTTTATAACATACAATATATTTTTCCATAAATTTCTCAACATCCCTATGCATCTTAGAAAAAAAATGTTCATTCAAAACAATAAATATTTTTGCAATTCCAAAATGTCTCATAAATCTAGAATGCATTTCTTTCAACAATGTCACATGCATTGGATAAACTGAGATGCAAAATTTATCAATGTGAAATAAGAAGTTATTGTACAAGAAGAATTTGTTCCAACCAATATCCGGTTTACAATGACTAAAAGCCTCACCAAAATTAACATCATTAGCATACAAATCTTTAATAAATTCTAAACTAAGAATCTTAACATCTAATATGCAAAGAAGGACATACCTCTGTGATAAAGCATTAGCAATAATATTTTCTTTACCTTTCTTATGTTTAATCACACAAGGAAACAACTCATTGAATTCAATCCATTTAGAATGCCTATGGTTCAACTTGCTTTGGCTCTTCATATGTTTGAGGGCTTCATATTCCTGCAAAATGGACAAAACAACACTAGGCAACGTAAAAGTTAAGTCATTAGTGTTGAACATAGCCTTTTTGTACATAAGTACTAGGAGGTTTTGTTAAGAAAATAATGTTTGTTTAATTTTACTCTTTTTTGCCACTAACAAGCTCTTCTCTACTTTTTCTCTATTTTCTCTTAATTTTTCTTTTGTTTCTTTCTTTTCTCTTAATTGGCTCTCTTTTTCTAGCTTCTTCTCACTTTTATTTTGATTTTCTTTCTTACTTTCACTCTCTCTTTTCTTCTGTCTTTTAATTTGATCTTCCAATATTTGCTTTGGTGACATAGGAAAAAGGGTTATAGGTTCCCCTCAAAGTACAAAAGAATAACAATTTGAAAATTCGTCATGTGTGACTCTTCTATCATATTGCCAAGGCCTACCTAATAAAAGATGACATGCTTTCATGGGTACAATATCACATACAATTTCATCTCTATATTTGCCAATAAAAAATAAAATTTTCACTTATTTTGTCACCTTCATTTCACCACACTCATTCAGCCATTGGAGCTTGTAGGGATAGTTGTGTTTGAGTGTAGGTAGGTTTAGCTTTTGTAGTAATTCAACACTAATTTAATAATTCAATCCTCTATTCTTATAAAAAGAATGATGATTAACTAACCAAATTCAACAACAAACTAGATAGAAGTTATAAATTACATAAATGAACATAGGTTATACCAAATCTAGATCTAGTCCATATAAATCTAAAAAATTGGTAAAGAGAATTAAAGAAAAAGGAAAATTAAAATAATCAACATTACAAATTAATATATGATAATCCAAACTAGGTTAACCCTTAAAATCCTTAAATCAATTTAAATGTTAGCCTTCCATGGATGAAAATAAAAAACTTGGAGAAAACAAGAAAGTTATCCAGAATTATGTGATCTTGCCTTTGGATACACTAACCCTTAAATCTGATTTCCTATCCGGTAAAACCTAATGGGCAAAGTTAATATGGTATCTAAGGTTAGAAAGAATATGGCTTTCCTAATTTTACAAATCCATAGCCTAATTTACAATTTAATTTAATAATATTACTATAGTAATTTTCATCACTCAGCCTTAAACCTATGTTTGACCATTAAAATGACATAGTTTCACTAAACCCAAAGCATGAAAGTTGTTAGGTTAAGTCTTAGGAAACTTTGGCACTAGTTTCATCTTGATTAGACCATTGTGTTGGTGTGTGTTTTAGGAACCAATCATAGAGATGATTGTAATAAATGCACAATGTATTATATTTTATTTTAGGTAATTCAAATTATTATATTTTGTTTCATATTTTTTACTCTACGCAATTATAACTTAAATATAATAATTATCTTTGGAATAACTTTACTATTCCTAAAATGCCCCTAGTCAAGTATTATTGTGAAAAGGATAGTAATAATACATCGAGACTAGCATGTATAGTGATTGATAATTATGAATCATGGATATGTGATATCAAGTCAATACATGAGTACATTGTTAGTGAACAATGTACTAGACTGACCCATTATAAGAATATTGCATGGATAGACGTGTCATCAGTTATTCTCATATAACCACAAATGTACATAATTCTTTAACTTGAAGTCACTATGGTTTCCTACATGAGGAGTTACTCACTTTAATGTTGTTCTATGTCACCTTTAATCAGGATGATGAGTAAGGCATTTATTGGGTGTGTCACGAATCATGCAGAGAGAAGTGAGTGATGTAGATGAGATTTTGTTACTCTTGTATAAAATAGAGATATCCTTGGGCCTTTTGATTGAGTGAGACTTAGAAATGCATGGCTATGCTCAATTGGATCAATATGTGATATTGATCATTTATTTTATGTCTACTTAGTATCAAGAAATATAAATTAAACATTGACGAGGATGACACACTCCATGCCTCTAGTTCGATTTGGATATTGTTACAAAAGGAATTATGTTGCAAAGTATTGTTTACACATTAAGTGGATATTGAGTCACATACAATTTTTACTACTTAGGTGGCAGTGATGTATTGCTAAATGCTGCTCATTGTCTATGGTCTACAAGTGGGCTATTACCAATGTAGTAAAAACCTACAGGGTCACACAAAAGGAGTAGAAATGAGATAATAATTAATTGGGATTTAGTTGGACTAAAATCCAATTAATTGGACTTATTTTCGTGCATATATATTATTATTAAGATAATAATATGTTCTTTTCACGTAATATATATAATATTATGTGATATTATTTGATATTAAAGTAATATCAGATAATTATGTTATTAGATATTAGATAATTATATTATGAGATAATGCTATTATCTAATATTATATAATTAATAGATAAGTCCTATCTCCCCTCGCTATCTCTATGATAGGGATAAGGTAATAGTTATTAAGTGTGATTAGGATTCTTTTAAAACATTATCCTAGTAGGACTAGAATTATGATATACTTTAGTTCTATAAAAGGGACTTGAAGGCAGCACTTATAAAAATACACATAAGCTTCTATCAAATCCTAAATCACTCAAAAAATGCTCAATCCAAATCCTAGTGAGAGGAATGTATCTTAGCATATTCGTGGAGGGTGAAAAGTCGTTGTTTACTCCGTGTGGATACCGTAGAAACATTGTACCTTCTGGTTGATGTTTGATTCATCCGCTCTCTCAAGTTTTTGGTTTAGAAAAGAACATGAGCACACAAATAAGATAAAATCCTAATACTGATTTATGCCCTTTTGCATGGATCCTAGGTAGGATTTGAATTAAAATTTTAAAATTTTACTGTGTATGTTGATCCGAAACCTCACACTTTGGAGTTCTGGATGTGGCCTAAAAACTAAGACTAATTTCACTTGAACAAAAATAAAGTATCCATTTAATGGCCATTTTCAATTTTCTAAATATTTGAACTCGGCTTCAACTAACCTATTAAAGTTTTATAACTTCCTTTAAGATTTTGAACAATATAAAAATTATCTAATTTTGAGATCCAAATCTCAATTATAGTTAAAAATATGAAATAGTATAAAAATTTAACATTAATTGAATAATTTTAAAACATTTGCCAATCAATAGCTAATCATATAACAAGGTTAATTCCATAAAATTAAGCATATGTAACACTTTAAGAGACATATAATAGGAGGAAATAATATATATAAAATCTTACACATTAATTATTGTTATGTTTAGAAATGATTGAATGCATTATTGTTAGAATTGTTGATATGATTATAGAAAGGTTCGAGATGATATTGAATTGTAATTGGATTATTGCACTAGATCAATGTGCTTACTTATGAAGGATAAAACTAATTTGGAGAAACAAGGTTCAAAATGGTTGTTAAACACATTAAGATTATTAAAATTTCCCCCAAAGGAACTTGTATTTTTTATATAACTAGTTCGAACCTAAAGGATTATAATAAAATAAGAAAAACAAAACTGAAATATTAATGAAAAATTCAAAAGGAGATAAAATTGTAGTAATAAGAGATGTAAGTTCAAGAGACACTCTAACCTTTAATTCATTAATTTATCTTGGACACCAATAAAATTATTATAGTTTGACCATTTAGCTAATGATCACCTTAGCAAAAATAATGATATTTCTTAATATTAATTAATCTTAGCCCAATACCTAGATTAACATCTTATTGTTTAAACTCATCACTTGAACAACAACTTGAAGCTTTAAGGAACAACTAAGATTGAATTAACAATCTAACTTCAATAACAAATTATCAATCTATTCCTTATTTTTCTTAGGTAACAAATAATTCAACAATGGCCTAAAATCATCAAAACCTAATTATTACTCATGCATTAATTAATTATAATTTAATGTTGTATTTAATTATCTAGTAATAAATCATAACAAATAATCAACTAATGAAACCTATTAGCAAATTATCTAAAGCAATAAAAAATATAAAAGAAAAAAGAGATATAAGATAATTAAATTACAAGTAAAATGTTAATAATAAGGCCTCAAAATAAAATTAAATATTGGGTGAATTCCCTTGAATTTATTATGAGGTTTAATCACTTTTAGCTTCCTTAAAAATAATAGAAAACAGAAAAGAAAAAGTTATTGAATTGTTTAGTGTTTTACCATTAGAGATGCTTTTAACCTAATAATCTACAGTCCAAATAAGAATACCTTACTAGGTTGATTAGGCTAGCTCTTAGGGTTACAATGGTTTGAACTTTGTTAAATTTTGTAATACCCTAAATAGAGTAAGAAAATTGAAGAAGGAATTTTGACTAAGAACCTACCTAAGAGAAATCTAGTAAAGTAATCAAGTGAAGTACATGTAAATCATAAAGATAGTTTGGAGGTATGTCTAACTAGAATTTTTGTAGAAAATATATTAGGCACTAGTATGGGTCAAAACATAATTAAAAACCTAATGCTATGTGTAGGAAAATTATATAAAGGTCCAATAGAAAATTAAGGCACAAGTAGCCTAAGAGCTTCGAGATTGGGCCTATATTTGAAATAAATTATCTTGTTTCATTTGAGCTAATCTAGTTTAATTTTTTTTAGGCCTAAATCTAGTTTAAGAAATAAAAAAACAAGGTTTAAGTAAAGCCTAAGCTTATGGAGGAAGCTAATGACAATTTGGTAAATAAGTAAAAATTTAGGGATATTTGTTAGTATGTCTTTCTAGACATTATATTTGGTTAAATTTAAGTGTTTTATTAGAGAATTATCTTCTAAAATCAAACCTTGAATAACCATGCATCATGTGCCTTTTATTATTAAATTTTTTAGAAAAAATATAAAATAGGATAGCTTATGAAGGAAGCCCTAGAATAAGATTTGATATAAGACTTTTAGGAGTATTTTTGCACTAAACTTTTGCCCATATTTAGCCCCAAAACCATGCACTCTAGGTTTTTCTCTACTATGGTTTTCAATTTTCTAACAGTTCCCAAAAGGCTCTTAAAGTGGTTCCATTCAATTCTTTCAAGGTAACCTAGGTTTTTATCATCTCTTTCAAGTTTTTATGGAAATTTTTCCTTTAAAATGCTTAAAACCTGATTTATTTTAGTGAATTTGTTGCTTTAAAAAATATTTGAGAATTTAGAGAATCAATAATTTAAGGTAAGTGATAACTATCCTTTATTTCTTTATATTTTTCCATGAAAGATATGATATATACTAGTATAGGTGTTAAGTTAAGTTGTGAAGCTATATGGATTGGTTTTTGTATTATACAAATGTTAATATAATAATATCATGTTGGTATTTTATTGCTAAGATTGGTAGGTGAAGATTCATTAAGTTTTCTTTTGAGAGATAACAATAGGATTATGTTGATTTTAGAAACAAATATTGTTAAGGGAAAATAATGGTATATTTTTTTGTTGCTCTTTGGAATCAATGTTAGGAATTGCTAAAATTTTAATTATTGGTATATTAATGTTGCAAATAGTGTTAGGATAGGTATGGAATGAATTGGAAATTTTTAGAAAATTTTAGAGTTATGAAAAGTGAATTTATATGGACTTTGGTTAAAAGAGCTTAAAATAGAAATCTAGATTCTACATATTAAAGTTTGCTACTATTTGTCCCATAATTTGATTAATAAAAATTAAAGTAATTAATATTCTTTAATTATTAATATGCTAGTAGGCTCCTTCTCTATAATAACTCTAAAATTGCCTAGATTTGGTAACTCTGTGTTTTTTGTTCTGTATGAATAGTATTAACATGATATCTTTGTGAATCAATTGAAGTTCTTCATTTTTAACATGTTAGGAGAATTGTGTAAAAATTAGATGATAATTGAAGTGATTTAAATGTTAAAAAAGTGCTCTTATTATAATTACTCATATGTTGTCCTATTTTAAAATTCTTGATTTTAGTATTATGTGAATAGTACTTGAGGGAATTGTAAAAAAATTGATGATTAATGTGTAGTAATATGTTAGAAGCATTAGATAAAATTTTGGTAAAAATTTAAATTGATTTAGAAGCTGAAAAGACACCAAATCATGGGAATATTCATACTACCCAATAAGTTAAATGTTTGACACTTTTTATTGAGAAATATTACAAGTAATTAAATATTATGTTACATTTGGTTATGCTTAAACTATAATTATTAGCCATTCAAAAGAATTAAATGTTGTCATTTTCTTAAATGGAAAGATTGCATATCAACCTTGGATATAGTAATATGTGATGACAAATTTAAGTACATGAAAATAGCAAATTTTGTTAGTAGAACTCATGTGGCATAATTAGTATTTTGACCATACCTAATGAAATGAGTAATTGATGTTACAATTGATATCTTGTCATTGCTCATCCTAAATCTAATTTGTAGGAGGAAATATGCATCCCTTGTAGAGAAGGAGAAGTGTGGTAAAGTTTTGAGGGATAAGGCTAGAGTGAAGCTACAAAGAGAAACTTGTATACTAACTATTATTGTTCTTTTTAGCAAACTTTATAAACATGATACATAAAAGCTTTAATTAACTATTATTTTACAATGTTATTTATCTTATCTATTATGGTTAAAACTTACTAGAAATAGAAGAAAAGTAGCCATTCAGTGAGTACTTCCAATACTTATAATCTTTCTATTGAATTTTTATTTACAGATATGGAGCATGGATCTCACAAAGATAATTGACACCTATGCAACAAGTTTCTACCCACTTTTAAGAACTTTCCTTATGATATTTCTATAGTGTTCTAGTTAGAAGTTTTATCTTTTGATAGTAATTATGTATAGAATTATGTTTTTAAAAATTTTACACTCTTGTATAAATATCTTTAATCTATGTAAATTATATTTTGAATTTCATTATGCACATGCAATCAATATTATTTTCTATAAATCTATATTTGTATTCTTCATAGAGTTGAGGAAATAGGTGAGTCAAAAATATCTTAAAGGCTTATAAGGATGAATAGTTAGTATATTTATACTTATAAGATGTCTTTACATTAGTCGCAGCTTCCGAGAATCAGGTTATGGTAGATTTGGTATTAAAGTATGGTCTTGGATAACCATTTACAATAGAGTCAAGAAAAGACTCATTTAAACCATGGAAACTATTTAAGGTTGAAAGAAGAACAAATGTCAATCATGATGGATCCATGAAGCTTAATAAATATAGTTTTTACTTATTCCTTTTTAATGGAAGTAGTATTTGTTAATTAAAGCAATTTATAGAATTATAGCTAGGGAAAATTAGACCTAAGCTAAAATACCCCAAAAGTGTACTAGAGCACATCCGAAAGCGTTAAAGCATGGAGCCTTTGTGAATATACCTTTGGAAAATCTTCATAGAATAGAAAGAAAGTAGCTTGAAGCTCTAGTTTAGGCTACAATGCTATAGTATACTCTAGAAAGAGTCTTAACCTAAAATCAGCACTCTCCTGCTCCACCTCTTGCCTCACTTGTATCAATGCAACAAGTTCTTCCATTGCCTCTAAGAAAGCAACTATAGATAGTGCTCGAGCTTAAAAAATTAAACTCCCCTAAGTATGATAGCACAAATCCAACAATGAATCTTTATCAATTTATGGACCAAATAGAAAGAACTTGTAGATAAACATGATAGTGGAATTGGTGGGTTATTAACTAAAAAATATGGCTTATTTTTGTATGTTTATAATATTGAACCTATAGTTACTGCCAATGATGCAATTACTTGGAAGTAGTTTCAAGTTGAGTTAATGGATAAGTTTTTAGCACCAAGCATTCAAGAAGCAAAAGTCTATGAGTTTGAAAGGTTGACCCAGGGGTCCATGATAGCAGTTCAATAGCAGTTAAAACATAATTATGCATCAAGGAGAGATAAAGTAGAAAAGTAGGTTTGAGAAAGAGGAAGACAAAATTCCAAGGAGAAAGTAGTAAAGACATGAGGAAAGTGGTAACTACTCAAAGCATTTTAATTAGAAATGAGTGAATGGGAAGAAACAAATCTCAAGATCAAAGAAGTTTTCAAGGAATAACTTCCAATAGCAGATCTAAAATTGGTCTTGATATATCTAATAGGACCTATTTATTCTTAAATCTACCCAATATACTTCGTCACTATCATTGGTGTAATCTTAGTCATTTTGAATAGTATGAATCCTATTTTAAGTATGGATAGATAGGGCATTGAGCTTTTGAGTGCAAGACTACTTAGCAAGGAAGCAACATCATAGCTTCTAGTGTGTAACCTACTCAGAATACAGATTCAATAAAGTTGCCAATGGTGTTGGATAGGAACAATAAAGGAAAGGGACCTGTTGGAACCTAAGTAAGAATGTTTGCTATGATATGCTAAGAGGCTCAAGCTTTTAATGCAGTGATGATAGGTATTATATTAGTTGAAACCTTCCTTGTAAAGATTCTGTTTGATCCTGGTACTATGTATTTATTTATATTTAAAAAATTTAGCGATTAAGCTTTCAAAACCATTAAGTGAATTAAATAAACCCTTAATGGTGAATACACCAATGGGAGAAGTCATCCCTGCAACTTATAGTTTTAAAGGGTTACATGATATGGATAGATAAACATTCAACTTTAATTGATTTAATCATGTTAGATATGGTAGATTATGATATAATTCTAGGAATGGATTGATTATCTAAATATCATGCTTGTGTTGATTGTTATCACAAAACCATAACTTATTAATTAGAAGGGAGAGAAATTCAAAATTTTCAAGGTGAAAAAAGGATAGGAATGCTCGCTTTCATGTCATATGCAAAAGTTCAAAAACTAGTATATAAAGGATGTATTGTGCAAGTAGTTTCAGTAAAAGAAGTTGAAAAAAAGTAGAGATAAATGAAATTCCCATAGTAAAAGAATTTCCTAATGTTTTTGGCAAAGGTCTACTAGGATTACTACCGGATCAAAAGATTAAATTTACAATCGAAGCCATTCTTGGAGTAGACCCAATTTTTATAATACTTTATTAAATGGAGTCAGTAGAGCTAAAGGAATTAAATGGAGCAATCATAAGGTTTGTTAGATAATAGTTTTATACGACCCAGTTTATCATCATGGAAAGCATTAGTAATCTTTGTAAAGAAGAAGGATGGCACATTACAATTGTGTATTGATTATTAACAACTGAATAAGGTCATTGTTAAGAACAAGTATCCCTTGCTAAGGATAGATGATTTGTTTGATCAACTACAAGGATCTTAGTATTTCTCAAAAATTAACTTGCGATCAAGTTATCAATAACTAAAAATTTAGAAGGAAGATATTCTAAAAATGGCATTTTAGGCTTACTATGGACATTATGAATTCTTTGTTATATTGTTTGGATTAACCAACACTCTTGAAAAATTTATGGATTTGATGAATCATATTTTCAAATCTTTTTTAGATAAATTCATTGTTATATTTATTATGATATCCTAGTATATTCTAAGAGTGAAAAGGAGCATGTGCAATATTTAAAATCACACTACAAACATTAAGCGAGCATAAGTTGTATGCTAAATTCTCAAAAGTATGAATTTTGGATGAAGAAAGTGATATTTCCTAGGCCATGATAGTGTTCTAAGAAGGAATAAAAGTAGATTCTTAAAAAGTTAAAGCTGTACTTAAATGGTCGCAATCATGCTCAGTGATGAAGTTACCTAGTTTTCTTATATTAACCGGATACTATAGAAGATTTGTAAAAAAATTTCCAAAAATAGTTTCATCACAAACCGAGTTGACTTATAAAGGAGTCAAGTTTATATGAAATGATGATTGTGAGAAGAGTTTTCAAAAGTTAAAAGATCACCTAACTTTTACCCTTGTGTTAAATTGCTTAACATGTAGAAGAATATATAATGTATTGTAATGCATGTAGAGTAGGATTAGGATGCATGTTAATGCAGTAAGGTAGAGTAATAACTTATGTATCTTGCTAATTAGAGAAATATATTGTGAATTATCCCACTCATGACTTGAAAATAGTAACTATGATGTTTGCCTTGAAAATATAGAGACATCATTTATATAAGTTACTATGAAATTTATGCAAATCATAAGAGCCTTACACCTTAATATGAGCCAAAGAAAGTGGATTGAGTTTATAAAAAATTATGATTGTTTCATTCATTATCATCCAGGAAAAGTTAACGTATTTGCTAATGCCTTAAGCAGAAAAGCTCCTAAAAGTAAAAGGAAGGATTTAAAAGGAAATAGAAAAGCAAAATTGGCTTGTATAATGGTGTATTCCATCATAATAGATCAAATCAAAGTAGTCTAAAGAAAAAAAACTTAATATAAGCAATTAAAGATTAAAGTAATGAGTAAAGAGAAAACCAACCTAGTAGTGGATGAAGAAGTAATGATAAAGAATAGAAATTGATTATGGGTGCCTATAGTCCTAAGAAAGGAAGTATTGAAAAAGGCTTAGGAATCATCCTATATGATGCATCTTAATGTAACAAAGATATACTAAGATTGAAGAATGCGTATTAGTAAGATGAAATGAAGAAAGATGTGCAGAAGTATGTCATCAAATGCTTGACTTATTAACAAGTAAAAGTAGAACACCAATGCTTGGCACTACTTTAATAGAACATTTACATTTTAGAATGGAAATGAGAAAGTATTACGATAGATTATAAAATTGCATTGCCATAAACCAGTAAGGGATATGATTCCATATGGGTAATCATGCATCATCTTATGAACACTACACATTTCTCACCAATAAAGACAACATACACTATGTTACAATATTCTTAACTTCAGAAGGGTAGAATTATTTCGTTGCATAGTGCATTAGTCATAATCATTTCATATTAAGGATCATAGTTTACTTTTCAATTTTGGTAGCAATTTGGGAGACATTGGGTACTCAATTATGACTTAGTATGACATTTCATTTGCAAACTGATGGGTAGTTAGAAATGACAATTCAAACTTTAGAAGACATGCTTAGAGCCTATATGATTGAGTTTAAAAGGAGTTAGGATAAATATTTACCACTAATGGAGTTCACATATAATAACAGTTATCATACCAGTATACAAATGGTTCCAATCGAAGCTCTGCATAGTAGGAAATGCAAATCACCTATTGAATGGTTTGATCTATGGGAGGCTAAAATGATTGGTCCTAACCTAGTTGAGGATGCTATTAACAAGGTTCAAATCACCAAAGAAAAATTATAAGCAACTCAGAGTTAACATAAGTCTTATGCAAATAACAAATGATGGGAATTGGAATTTCAAGAAGGTAATTATGTATTCTTAAAAGTTTTGCCAATAAAAGAAATTATAAAATTTGGAAAGAAAAGGAAACTAACCCTAAGATATGTAAGTCTTTATGCAATCACTAAATGAATTGGAAAAGTCCCTTATTAACTAGTGCTACTAAAAAATATGAAAGCGATTCATTTGGTTTTTATTATGTCAATGTTAGGAAAATGTGTTCTAGATAAATTTCATGTGTTGAAAGAAGTCTTAGTGGAATTAGATCAAAAGTTAGTTTATGAAGAGCTACCTGTCAAATCATTGACAAATAAGTGAAGAAATTACAATCTAGAGAGATTTTGATGGTGAAAGTAATATAAGAAAAAACATAGAGCATAGAAAGCAATACGAGAATAAAAAAAAGATATGAAAGAAAAGTATCCAACCTTATTTAGTTAGACTCTATCTAAAATTTATGCAGAGTTCATTGATAATTTAGTTTATTATCATTTGATTCCTTGAAAATATGAGAATAGATTTTCTTGAAAGGGAGGAACTTGTAATACCCTAAATAGAGCAAGAATATTCAAGAAGGAATTTTGAATAGAGATGTCACTCAACCTGATAGGGTCAGCCTAAAAAAATATAGGATTTAGACTATTTTTTTAGCCAGATAGGCTCATTGGACTTTTTTTCATGGCTCGATTAATAATCAAGTCGAGCTCAAGTTGAAATAAAAAGAAACAGACCAATCTGACTCGATCCGATTATATTAATTTATTTTTTAAATAATATTATTTTATATTAAAAAAATAATTAAATCTAATTATTTTTAATATAAAAAGATAAATTTGATATAATTAAATATTTTATATATTTAAGTGTCATATTATCTCTTTAAATATATATTTTTTTTTAAAAAATTAATTTTAATTAAAAATAAAAAAATTAATTTATGGGTTAGGTCGAGGTCGAGCTATAAATTTTTTACTATTTGGCCTATCTAGCTTAGCTCGAAACCCACCTATGTATACCTTTAATTTTGACTAGAAATCTCCCTAATAGAAACCCAATAAAGTAATCAGGTAAAGTTTAAATAAATCGTAAAAATAGCTTGGAGTTATATTTGGTTATAATTTTTCAAAAAAATATATTAGACACTAATATGAGTCAAAATATAATAAAAAAAACCTAATATTAAGTTTGAGAAAAATTATATAAAGGTTTAATAGAAAATTAAAGGCCCAAGTAATCCAAAAACATAGAGATTGGGCCCAAATTTAAAATAAATTATCTTAGTTCTTTCGGACTAATTTGATTTAAATTTTATAGGCCCAAATCTAATTTTAGAAATAAAAAAATAAGGCCTAAACAAAGCTCAAGCTTATGGAGGAAGCTAATGGTAATTTGATAAATAAGTGAAAAATTAAGGGTATTTGTTAGTGTGTCTTTCTAGACATCATATTTAGTTAAATTTAAGTGGTTTATAAGAGAATTATCTTTTGAAATCCTACCTTAGATAAACATGCATCATGTTCCTTTTATCATTAAAATTTTTACAAAAAATATAAAATAGGGTGGCTTATGAAGGAAGCCTTAGAATAGGATTTTATATAAAGCTTTTGGAGCATTTTTGCACAAAATTTCTACCCATCTTTATCCCTAAGACCATGCACTATAAGGTTTTCTTTATTAGGGTTTTCAATTTTCTAACAATTACCAAAAGGCTTTTTAAGTGATTTCATCCTATTCTTGCAAGGTAATCTAGGTTTTCCATCATTTCCTTTGAGTTTTCAAGGAAATCTTCCTTTTAAAATGCTTAAAAACTTAGCTTATTTTAGTGAGATAGGCTTTTGAGGAATGTAATAGCCTACCAGCCTTTTGTTTTGGTTAAGGCTTTGCTTCAACTTGGAATTAAACTTAAATAGTCCTACCTCAGTTACTGTAGTTTATTTTAGTGAAGTTATTGATTAAAGAAGTTTTTAAGAAGTTACAAAATCAAGAATTTAAGGTGAGTGGCAACTATCTCTTGTTCCTTTGAGTTTTTCCATAAAAGATGAAGAATATGATGATATATGCTATTATAGATGTTAAGTTGAGTTATGATATTATATGGTTTAGTTTTGGTATCATATAAAAGTCAATATAATGATATGATATTGGTATTTTCATATCAAGATTGGTAGGATAAATCCATTAAGTTTTCCCATGAGAAATGACAATAGGATTATATTAAATTTAGAAATAAAAATTGTCAAGGGAAAATAATAGTATATTTTCTATTACTTTTTGGAATAAAGGATTAGGAATTGTTAAAATATTAATTTTGGTATATTGGTGTTACAAATAGTGTTAGGATAGGTGTGGAAAGAATAGGAAATTTTTGAAAAATTTTAGAGTTATGAAAAATGAATTTGTATAAACTTTAGTTACAAGAGCTTAAAATAGAATTTTTCGATTCTATGTACTAAATTTTGGTATTGTTTTTCCTATAATTTGATTAAGAACAATAAAATTAATTAATTTTTTTTATTAATATGTTAGTAGGCTCCTTCTCTATAACAACTCTAAACTGCCTTAATTTGGTAACTCTGTGTTTTTTATTTGTATGAATAGTACTAATGTGATGTGTTTGTGAAACAATTGAAGTGTTTTTTTTTTATCATTTAACATATTAGAAATGTTGTGTAAAAATTAGGTGATAATTGAAAGTGATTTGAATGTTAAAAAGGGACTCTTATTGTAGTTACTCATGTGCTATCTTATTTTGAAATTCATGGTTTTGTACTATGTGAATAGTATCCAAGGGTGAGTAAATTGTAAGAAATTGATATTTGTTGTGTAGTAATGTATTAGAAGTATTAGATAAAATTTTGGTAAAAATTTGAATTTTTTTGGGAGCTTAAAAGACACCAAACCATAGAGTATTCATACTACTCAATAAGTTGAATGTTTGACATTTTTATTGTGAAATATTACAAGTAATTAAAGATTGTAATATATTTGATGATTCTTAAAACTATAATTGCTGGCCATTTAAAAGGATTAAATGTTGTCATTATCTTGAATAGAAAGATTGCATATCAACCTTGGATATAATGATATGGAATGATGAACTTGAGTACATGAAATGGCAAATTATGTTAGCAAGACTCATATGGCATATGTAGTATTTTGACATTCCCAATGAAATGAATAATTGATGTTATAGCCAACAATCTTATCATTGCTCATCCTAAATCTAATTTACAAGGGGTGATATGTATCTTCATAAAGAAGGAAAGGTGTGGTAAGGGTTGAAGGATAAGGTTGGTGGCCTTATGCCTAGGGTGGGGGGATATGGTTGAACCTAAGGTATAAAGAGAAACTTGTATATCAATTATTGCCATCCTTTTTAGTAAACTTTGTAAACATGATACATAAGGAGCTTTAATTAATTATTATTTTACACTATTATATATCTTATCTATTATGGTAAAAAACTTACTAGAAATAGACGAAAAATAGCAATTCACTGAGTATTTTCAATACTAATACTCTTTTTATTGAATTTTTATTTACAGATATAGAGCATGGATCCCATAAAGATAACTAGCATTTGTGTGACAATCTTCCACCAATTTTGAATTTTGTTATGCACGTGCGATCAATATTACTTTCTATAAATGTTTATTTATATTCTTCATAAAGTTAAGAAATTAGGTGAGTTAAAAATATCTCAAAGGCTTGTAAAGATGACTAGTTACTATATTAATACTAATCAAGTATTTTTATGCTAGTCAGCACCCAAGAATTAGGTTATGACAAATTTAGAGGCCTAAATCTCTATATATGACCTAAAACACTATAATAATTTAATTTTGCCTAAAGTTGTAGATCTACTTGAAGCCTCTATTTAAGTACTAGAACAATGTATTTTAACTAAATGTTAAATATAAAACTTATTGGGTTAGGCCTTAGCCAACATATAGCTTAGGTTTGTACATTTTTAGTCTTTAGAGCTCTAAATATACTTAAAATCTTAAGTGTGTCAAGTAAGGCAACAACACTACATTAACTTCTCGACTACATTTAACCTTTAAATAACCAAATAGGGTCTTACCTCCAACACAACATTTGTTTAGCTCCCTTTAAGATTTCCAAATATATAAAGATGATCTCAATTAGACATTCAAAAATCATGACCAATTATAAGATAATGCATAATTCACTCCATTAAACATATCTACATTTGAAGAAGCAAAATACATGGGAAAACAATATGGAAATATTTTGCATATCAATTAGGTTTATAAGGGATGAAGATGAAAAGATTTAAAGATTTGAAATTTTTTTATCGAATTAAACTCATGTTTGAATTATGTAGTGTACTAGGTGATATGGAAATATGTAGTCTGATCCTAATATGGTGTTGATTCAATATATGCTTAACATCTTCACTCTGCTAGTAAGAGCCTTTCTGCCTTTGTATACTCTAATTCTTTTGATGACAATCAATTCTTAGACAGTCATTAGGTCATTCATGGGTTAAGTGGGTTAATATGGCTTTGCACTTGGTAATTTAATGTTTTGAGTAGGTTTACGACAAATAAAATGAAAATGCTTATATATTTGATTTATGATGCATAAATATAAATATTATTTATGTTAATCCCTTGTATGCTTTAATCAAATGAAATTTAGGCATTATAATGCAATAAGGATAGGCTTGTGAAGGCCTTGAGTGAGATAAATCTCCATGTCGGTAACAAATTAGGTTGGGTCATGACAAAAACCCTCGTCTAACTAGCCTAAGGTCTAATTCTATCCAACCTTGTTCTATAGTTTAAACTCAATAAAGGAACCATTTTTGAATTTTGGAAATAGTATAACGAAGAATATATCAAATTAAGTTTAGAATAATATTTATACTAATTCTTTCTCTTCATAACTCTATTAAAGGAGATGAAAATGCAAAAGAAAAAATATATTGTAATTTAAATCTTATTTCATTAATTTTATATTTTTTATATCTTATAAGCTTTTTCATTTTTTATTAGTGCTAAAAGATGTAGTTTGATATTATTTCTTAATGATTTCATTAAATTATAATATAGAAAGAAAAATAACTTATGATTATAGTTCTAAATGATTTCATTATAATTCTTATAATTATATTAATGTTGGAAGTTGAAAAAAATAAAAAAAGAAGTGATAAAATAAAAAGGAGGAAGTAGCATTGAAATGGATAAAAGATAGAAAAGTGAAAGGAGAGCACATGAAAGAATGCAAAGATGAAAAGAGAGCATGAGTGAAAGTGAACTATAGTTATTATGTAATTATTTTTTGAACAAAATACTTTGGTTTCCCTTAACTTACATTCTCTTCTCACTAATTATGAGTTTATAATTCTGTGGATATCACTATTTATTAAAGGAGAGTGTATGATGCACTCTAAAAAAATTGTATTAATCATTTTACTTATTTTTTATTTTCAAAAGAAAGGTAAGTGTTATGAGTGTATCTCTTGGTAAAGGATAAACTTTACCACACATTTGTGATAAATTCACATGCATGCTATTTTTGTTAAAAATTTGTAAAGCATGTGTTTTCTCTTATTATTATTATGCAAAAAAAAATTCATCTTTTGTTATTATTAGGGGGGAATGATAATAACATCCAAATTGTAATAACTATAACATCCATAAAATTAGCAAACATAAAAAAAATGAAAGGTTAAAGTGAAAAAGGGATCACTTGAAATCATATATAATTACTTAGTAGTTAATAAACTTCATCTTTTTAATGGTGTCCACAATCATTTTTCAATAATATTTACACTTATTCTATCTCATCTCTATTCTATTAAGGGAGAATAAAATGCAAAAGAAAATTTAATTATAATTTAAATTCCATTTCATTAATTCAATATTTTTATATATTTTATAACTTTCTTTACCTTTGATTAACATTGGAAAACACATGATATTATCTTAAAAAATTCATTAAGTTATAATACACAAAGAGAAAAAGACATGATATTATTATACCTTTGAATGATTTAATTATAATTCTTTTAATTATATTAACATTAAAAGTTTAAAAAATAAAAAAATGAAAAATAGAAGGGAGGAAGTAGCCAATGAAGTGGGTATGAGAGAGAAGAGTGAAAGGGAAAGCATAAGAGAGGAAATGGGGAAAGAAAAGAAAAAATGAGTGGAAATAAATTATAATTATTATTTAATTATTTTTATTGGAAAATTGAGTGTGTGTGTGTGTGTGATGTGTGTATTTCTTGATAAAAGGAACAACTTTTGTACAAATATGCAACAAATTTACATTTGTGCTATTTTAGTGACAACTTTGTGAAGCACATGTTTTCTCTTATTATAATTGTGCTAAAATAAGTAATTTCTCATTATTATTGAGAGAAAAAATGATATTAACATTCAAATCACTATACCTATCATATCTACATACTTTTTTTTTATTCATATCACATCACATTTACAAACTTGGCAGACATGAAAAATATATAGGTTTAAGTGAACATGAAATCACTTAAAATCAAATATAATTACTTAGTAATTAGCACTCATCACCTTCTTAAAAATGTTCACAATTATAGATAGAATGCTCATTTTAGTCTCTCTAAATAGGATAACAAAGAGGAAAAGACTTGGAAAAAAGAACATACAAGGACAACCTAGAAAGAACAAAAAATAAAAAGGATAAATTAAACATGAGATCACTTAAAATCATATATAATGACTTAGTATTTAGTATTTCATCTTCTTAGAGGTGTCCACAATCATATTTATAATGCTCATTTGGTTTTCTAAATAGGATAACTAACAATAAAATTATAATAAAATTGACTATTGATGATTGGGTATCAAGCTTCTTCCCTATAAGGTATGATTGTAATGACAACCAAAAAGTTCTCATCTTTCTTTCCTTGAGATATTGATCAAATGCTTCCTCTATCATCAATTTTCTTTTTCCTTCTTTCTCATTAATGTCCATTGTTTGCACTATGCATCTAGCAAGAACAATGGCATCTTCTATAGATGTTGAGCCACCTTGTGCTAAGAATGGGCCTGTGGCATGCATGGCATCACCCGCAATTGTAATTCTTCCTTTTCTATAGTTGCATAGAAGCAAGTCCCATGGTGGACGATACCTTAATTGAGTGAGATGTAAAGACTTTAACTCACATTTGCTAAACATTTCCTTTATGTCTATAGGAAAATTTTCTAGTGACTTCAGAGTTGATTGTTTAATAAGAGTTGAATCTTTTGAATTAATTGAATCTGCAATTTAATAAGAAGAAAGAAATCAATCTCTAAATTGTTAGATATTAATAGTGCATCTTGAGCTAAAGAAAAAAAATCACAAATTTAAAAGTAAAAAAAAATTCCTTTAAGAATTAGGGGTCATGGGTAAATCTTCCTAAAAATTTAAAGTAGACCATTTCAAGCCTTAATATTAAAATGCATACAATTAGGCTTTCCACTAAAGCAAACAATATATGGTAAGTTGGTGCATGAGACACTTAATTCAATAAACTTTTATATTATTGAGACAGGCTTATGAGATAAATGAAAGATATGTGAGTTATATATTTTAGTTTGTTTAACAAATAAATCAAATTTGAGATACTTAGTATTTGGCTTGTTTGTTTGGCACATGAGGTAGTTTATTACTTATAAAATACATATATGTCTATATCTATGGTGATAAATACTTAGTTCTTATGCAGAGAATTGATCTAAAGTACAAATATCACTTTTTGTTATATGCCATACAATAAAAATATAAGCTCCAAATTTATTACTCATAAAATCTAAGTCATTAGTTGATGGAAAACTAAATATGAGTCTACCTTTAGTTTTGTTTAGTTTCTTTAATATTTTATTTGCATGCCCTTAATTAATATTTACTAATAAAACTTTTTATACACTAAATAGGAAGATTCTATATTATCAAAAAAATAAAAACAAATAATAGTTTTTTAATAGTAAAAAAGTTTTAAGAAATTTTTTAAATAACATGACAACACATAGGTAGATAATATAATAGTATAAATTAATTTACATTAAGAATGGAATGAATTATAATGTATTAAAAATTAGATTGGTTATTGAACTGAAAATGAGAGTAGTTTAAGGGTTTAATGATTTGACTAAGGTTGAACCAAAATTATAATATAAATTAAGATTATTAATATATAACAATTAAAATATAATTAAATTATCACAATTTTAGACTTATGTATATAAAATATGAAAATTTTGCAAGCATTATCAAATAATTTCATAAGTTAATTATTCAAATTATCACAAAAATTAATATTAAACCCAATTTTGTTGTTTTATAACTCTTATCTATAGAAATAGGATAATTTTTTACTACACTTGAGATTGAACTTTAAATACATGTACATGCACACTTGCACACACATATATAATGTTAAGCAAAAATAATTTTATTCTTATAAATAGTATTAACTTTTTTTAAAATCAAATTGTTAAACCATGCAAACTATGATGAGTTTGCACGATTTAATCGATTCATTATCAGTTTAACAATTTTCTAATAAGGATTAATTTTAAGGGTGAATTAAACTAGTCATCTAATTAATTCATAATCTTTCCAATTTAATTGATTAGTTTGGTCTAGTTTTTGAAACATTGCTAAATTATCTTAAATTTTTTTGTTAAGTTTCAACTTTCAATCACATTTGAATGATTGGATTGTCTTCCACAAAGCTAGAAACTCTGAAACCTCATTTTTAAAAACCTTTAGTAATGACAACCTTCATACTTTCTAATACAATAGTTAGCATTGATAGATAAGTAGTTATCTCCAAATAAAAAATGCTCTCATTACAACATCTCTTAAATTTTGCTTTACTTTTCTTTATTGTGGTCATAGCAAGGTTTCATAGTTTTAAAGGTGCTTTGTTTCTCTTTTCCATATCATTTTAGCATTGTATGTTGTGGTCTATGTTAGGCTTTAGTTGAATGCTAATTTAAAGATTCATTCTCTAATGTATATCTAGAAAGGAGTTTTTATGCCTTTGGACTAACTCAACAATTCCCATAACCTAGATTCTCTATTAATATAAGAAAACATTTTGGTTTACTTTCTCTTATATCAATCTCCTATTAGTTACTTATGTACTTTTTTGCCCCGATGGTTATATTTAAGGTTGCTTTTGATTATTGAAGTTGTTGCATTATCATTTGACCTATCATTTAGTTTTCCTTAGCTATCTTATAAAGTTATACTGAATTTGGGAAAGGTTTTTCCATAATTATGTATCCAATTGATAATTTCATGGAAATTAGAGTTTCATCTAAGTTAACATACTATCATCCTTCTTGGTCATGCCCTAGGGTACTTGTTTTAATCAAGTGCAGTTTGCTTCTAGAAATGGGTTTTGATACTATTTTTAAGGGTTTTAAAATAAGTTTTTTATAACTAAAACTTTAATTCAAATAATGATAACCAAAAAGGCTTTGAAATGAGAAAAATTGAAAAGATCAACCTCCATTGAATTTGTACCGTTACATCTTTATAATCAAGAATTTATTTGATAAGCTCAAATATCATAATCACAACAATTTGGAGAAGTCTACATTAATGAACTAGCTTCTTAGATACATGATATTGAGGATTGTCAAATAAATCACCTTCTCTTTATGACTATTATAACGTCAATAATAAGTAAAAAGTATTACCATATAGTGTTTATTACTAATACTTATAATCAAGATAAAGCTACCTACTCAAAGATTGTTGTATAAGAAACTCAACTTTGAGAATTACAATCTACTAATGAAGATTTGCTATGGTGTCTTTGTAATCATTCTAACATAATGCTTTAATTGGAAATATAATTTAGAAAATGGGAGAAACAAAAGGTGTAGCTTCATAGTCAACCATAGTAACTTCTCAACAACAATATGGATTTAATGTTTTAGAGGATATGGTAAATAAATTCCTTTATGCAATACATTTTGCATTGTTGTTCACTTAAATGTAACTAAAACACATTTAGTCCATTTTAAGGAAGAAAAAATTTGCATGGTATATATTAAGTGCAAAAAAATAGGTTATTTTGAATTAATTGCATGACTTCTCACCTAAAAGAAAATTTAATTTAAACTTTCAAGTGCTACGCATTTTATTTTTAGAATCCTAAGGGGCTCCTAGCATACGGTGTTCTAGTTTGGTCCACTGTAAGTGCCTACCAAACTAACCAAATTACCATTTCACAATTTGTCTCACCTATTAAAAATGATTCTTGCTACATTTTTTTGAGCAAAGGGCTTGGAAGAAGTTAGCTACTAACACTTTGCAAAAATTATAAATGGATGATATTTTTGAGGATGGCATTCAAGATTTGTTAGAATCTACATGTGTAAAAGATCATCAGATGGAAATGGAAATTAACAAATCTATAATTCTAAAGTCCAAATATCAATACATTTGGCAAGACATCATCAACCAAGTTCAACCTCCTACCTTTTTAGAATATATGCTCTTTTCATTTCTCTTTGTGTATTTAGTATTAGATTCAAGTATCCTTTTTCTGTAATTATTTTCTGTGAAACATAAAAAAAAAGAAAAAAGATTGGACTAAATTTAATTTTTTTAGAGATAAATTAAATACAAATCCTTTTAAATATTCACAATATGCATATAATCATCTAAACAATAAAAACATACAAATGATCTACTTTAAATTTATAAACTTTTAACTTTATCTCTATTATGTTAACTATTACTTACTAAAAAAAGTACATATGCATATTATTTGGTTAATTAATACTCCAAATAGATATTCACTTTTTAAAATAGGATTTGGTTTCTCTAAAGTAAAGTGCATAATCATAGTCAATAGTGAAAAAAATTAAAGGCTCAAAGTTTAATGGATAACAAATAACTAAAAAAGTAATTTTTAAATTTGTAAACTAAAATTTATTGGATTAACATCATAAAAGTGTATTTGACTGAGTGGATTGTAACACTATTAGAAATTCACCAAATGAGAATCACTTAAAGTGATTAGAATTATGACTAGTATTAAGTAATTAGAAGAAAACCCAATAGAATTATTTTTGAAGGCCTACACAAATAGCTTTCAAAAGAAAAAGACCATTTTGAGGTCAAACAAAAAAAGATGAAGAAAAGGCTTTTTTTCCCCTAAAAAACTACTAAAGACCTATTAAATGTGGGCCAACTCACACGAAATCTTTGTGAGAACATTACCAAAAAAAATAGCAAAGAGCCACAATTAGCTTAATAGAAGAAGCAATTGTGCATATTCTTCTAATAGCAATAGTTGTAATATCACTTTAGAATTATGGGTAAATGAGTCATAACAAATGGAAATCTCATATGTAAGAAGGAAGATGACGAAGGCTATGAATGATATATGGTAGGTTTATTTTATTAGGATTTCTGTTAATTACTTAAAAGGAAAGAAAAAGCCCTCACTCATAAATGATACAAAGATTGAGTTTAAGACTATTTAATTTTCTAAAATGAAAGAAGTAATGAAAAATTCAAGAAAAATATGTTATAGAAAGTAACATTTGAGAAGAAAATTTTGATACCAAAATTATGATTTTCTAACTTCATTTGATATAGAGTACAATACAAATCTAAAGTTTACAAATGAAATGAATGGGTTTTGCAAAATTGATAATAGTTTTAAGATCACCAAAAATTGCTTATTTTTATCAATATAAAAGTCTTACATGGAAAATTAATTTTGTTTGTAATCTAGGATGAAATTTCATTCAAATCTCACATCTTATGCACTCATACAAAAAGTGTAAGAAGGAAAAATACTATTTCAACACTATTCATGTACACTATACACCATATTTTAGCTTTTGTTTCTAAAGCTTACATAATTTCTTCCTCTTTCCACCTATATTTTTTTCTTTTTTACTTTTCAATTCTAAAAATGATTACAAAAAATTTAAAAGAAAATTTCCTCATTTGGCTATAAAAGGTCACTCAACTTATACCATTAATCCTCATTATTTTTAACTTCAACTACCTACCTTTCTTTTTACTACATTCTCTCTTTTGTCACTAAAAGAAAAAGCAATTGTTCCTTCATCTTTTTCCAAGAAGAATCCATGAGCCACTTTGGTTGCTTCTCTTATCTTTTTACTACTTTTGATTTCACTCAAACATAAAATAATTTTCTAATTTTGGAATAACAACTTAAGATAGTGTGGTCCACATTTTCTTTGATAAAATCTTCTACCTTTTATATTAATTTTAGTTTCTTGTTTTCTTGAGAATTTTATGCTCTTACTCATTAGTATGGAAAAATATGATTCTTAATTTTTTTATCTGCTCCTCCAAGAGAAATTTTATCCAAAAATTTGTGAATGGTGACTTTCCTCTTTTTTTCTTTGGTTTTTGTTAGAAAAGTATGTATATATGACATCTATATTAAGCTTGAGTGTTAAAAAAAGTTTGAAATTTTATGAATATGATTTTCTTGAAAAATAGTAATTTTTCTCCTTGAAAAGAAAATTAATTTTTAAGAGGTTATATTTGACAAAATTTTAATTTTAGTAGCATAATACTAGGTTGAATTTATTTAGTGACAACAAGAGACAAAAATTTCAGAAAATGAAGCATGAATGCTTTAGGTCCTATAAGCTTAAAAAGCAAAAAATATTATGTAAAAAGGAGCAAAAGAGTGCTCATAGTTTTGCATAAATATTGTGAGCCTCTCTTGACTTTTCTGAGAAAAAAATTATAATTGAAAATTTTCTAATGGACCCTAATTTTAATATTATGGAAATTTTGGGTGTGAAATAATGTTGGGAATTAGTCAAAAGTTTTTAGCTCAAGTGACATCTAATATCTCTTTAAGGTTTTGTGCCTTCCATTGCATTTAGGGTTTGATTCTTAATTTTTTCATGAATACATCTACTGGTATAACCACTCCTCCCATTACTTAAAAAAAATGTTAGGAATTAGGTAAATAATGGAAAGAGCTCACATGTACAACAATAACCTATGAGCATCATCCTTTGTTTTCCTACAAATTGACTTCTTGGAAGTCATTTTGGACCCACAAATAAAAAGATGGCTCTTAGAACTTATTTAAGATAAAGAAATTAAATGAATAAAAAAATAGGAGCTCACGAGAGGTTCTTGAATTTGTGAGACTTAACCTATTTTTCCTTAAAAAAATTACCAAATTTTTAGGGATTAAAAGTCCAATGAGAATGTATGATAAGTTTTCAAAAAGAATAATCTTGTAAATGTGTTTTAATAAATTGAGCCCATTCATTGAGTTTTTATAATTATTGCAATTCTTTTCATATACCTTTCCTACTTAACAATTGCTCCTATTGTTATCCTGGGTTATTGGTGGCATCCATATATTACTCAATTTGGTATTTATCATCTAGAATTTTATTTCATTAATAAGATCATTCAGTGTATACCAATATATGCATCACATGTGTATAGTTTCTATTAGGTTGGTTCTTCCAATTCTTGATATGTATTATGCTGATATGTATAATTTAAATATCAAGGAACTTACTAGTAATCCATACAATGTCTTTGAGGTGTCTAAGCATTTGATCCCCTAATAGAGCCACCTCTATTACTCATTTTGACTCTTTATAAGTTCCACCTTAGCCTTTTTAGCATGAGTAGAACTTTTAGGACTAACATTCTTATAGCTAACACCAACAATGCTATAGATAATGTACTATTTTTATTATAGTATGTTTATTTTATACTACTTCTATATATTCATTAGCATGGTTATAAGACATCTTAATGAATATAAGAATATGATATATATAGTAATAGTAGATATATGTATGATTAAGTTTTAAGAAAACTTCAACAAAAGAGATGTATGATTGAATTCATACATACATACATACAGGGTATATCAAATGAGGGGAGTGAATCATGATTATTAGATTAAATCTAGGATTGGAAGATTAGAGTTAAAATATAAAGTCATGTGACTTTTTTTAAGTGGTCAAGAGTCTTTTTTAAGTGATTATGTGACCTAGAATTATAATTTAGTCTTGGACATTCATGCAAAATTTGATGGTTATGATTTATTTATCTAACTTGGTACATTCTCTATGTGTGTGTATGCATATTATCGCTAATTCAATCTTGTTTTCTTTTACTTACTTATGCTTAAGTATGTAATGAAAATCAAATTGCATAGCT